>JARKIC010000576.1:0-236007 GCA_029378375.1 Mycena olivaceomarginata | reverse complement strand
GCGCTCATTTCGTGTGCGTCTTTGCCATCCCGCTCGAACACTACGCGCCTCGCCAGCGCCGTAACTTCCGCGGGGCAGACTGGGAAGAATTCCCCACCCTTCTTGACGCCGAGATCGCTCGCAAGCCCCTCCCCCCTCTCCCCCTCCGCACGCCAGAGGACATTGACGACTACGTCGACACGCTCACCAAGAGGATTACCCACCGTGCTCGACAGCCACGTCCCGCTAACCCGCCCGAGCCCGTACTCGCGCCGGTGGTGGAACGCTGGCCTGTCCGTACTACGCCGTGCCTACAACGCGGCGCACCGCGCTATCACGAAGGACGACCCAGCAGATCCGAGCTGGGGAGCCATGCGAACTGCTAAGAACCTGTATCACTCCGCGATACGGCGTGCGAAGCGTGAGCATTGGCGCGAGTACATCTCTGAACTCCACGCGGCAACATCTGGCAAGCGGCCAAGTACGCCCTCAACCCCAGTGCTTCCTCCTCCTCCTCTCGCATCCCCAACCTCACCGTGCCAGATGGATCCATCGCGACCACGCCTGCTGAAAAAGCCAGAGTTCTACACGAAAAGTTCTTCCCAACCCAAACCCGACCTCGACCCCCCGGACCCCGACGAACCCCTTCCCGAGCCTCATCCCTCGCCGATGTTCACCACCGACGACATCCACCGCGCCATTGCTAAACTGGCGCCGTGGAAAGGCTCCGGGACCGACGGGTATCCCGAATATCGCAATCAAGTCGGTGCGGGCAACCCTTGCCCCTTGCCTACTTGCGATCCTCGAGGCGGGCCTACGTACTGGTTACTTCCCGAAGACCTGGCGGATCTTCTTGACAGTAACCCTACGGAAGCCCGGGAAGAGCGACTACACCGTGCCTGGTGCGCACCGCCCCATCGCTGAGGAGGAATGCCTCGGCAAGGTAGTTGAGGCTGTCCTCGCCGACTGCTCTCTCCGGGTTTGCGGGAGAGACACGGCCTCCTCTCCCCGAACCAGTTTTGGAGGACGCCCAGGCCGTTGCACCGTCGATGCCCTGCTTTCTACTCGTGCAGCGCGTCAAGGATGCGTGGCGCGCCGGGAAGGTGGCTAGCCTCCTTCTCATGGACGTTTCCCAAACTTTCCCCTCTGTGAGCCATGACCATCTCATCCCTCGCTCGAGAGGAAACGCGTCCCCCGCCCCAGTCGTGCGCTTAGTGGCAAGTTTCCTGTCGGAACGCAGCACCAGTCTCCTGTTCGACGACCATGAATCAGCACCGTCGCCTGTCCCCGAACGGCCTCCCCCAGGGTTCTCCCCTCAGCGCCCTCCTCTACCTCATCTACGCAGATGCGTTATTGGAGGGCGGAACCCTTGGGTTCGTGGACGATAACTCCCGCCTGGAAACGGGTTTTACCATCCAAGAGACCACGGCGTTGCTGCGTCGACACATGGAAGACTCAGCGCTCCCCACTGCCAAAGCCATCGGCCTACGCTTCGACCATCCCGAAGTTCCAGCTCGTCCACTTCGTCTCCCCTCGTCGGCACTCCACTCACTATCACCCGATCCCGCTTAAGATAGGCAACATTGTCATACAGCCGGAACCGACAGCGAAGCTCCTAGGGGTTATACTTGACCACAAGCTCTCCTTCCGGAACCATGTCGAGCTTGCGCAACGCCGAGGGACCATGGCGGTGCTTGCCCTGTCCCGCATCTCCTCCCCCACCTTCGGACTCCCTCACTCCTACACTCGTCAATTGTTCCAGACGGTGGTAGTCCCGAGGATGGGGTATGCACTTCCGTTGTGGTACCGGCCGGTGACGGAGCGCGAACACGCAAGGCGGAACGGGACGGTATGGATCGCGAAGGCATTGGGCAAGGTACAACGACAGGTGTGCAAGCTGATCACAGGCTCGCTTAGAACCACCGCAACGGACACACAGAATTACCATGCCAACATCGCTCCTATCCACCTTCGTCTCAACCGCTCGGTCTACAACGCCACCCGCCCGCCTTGCCGCCCTTCCTGCGTCCAACCCTGTCCATGGCACCTTCGCCCGCTGCCAGCGCGTTCCACGATTCCACCGCTCGCCCATCCACCATCTCATCGCAGCCTTCCCCATCTTCTGCAGCAACTTCGAAACCATCGACCCGCTCCGACGATTTGCCCCGCTCCCGGAATCCGCGCTCACCACAAGCATCGCGCCGGACAAGGACGCCGCACGCGCCGAGATGAACAGGATCGTGGCAGGAGGAGGCTTCTGCATCTTCACGGACGGGTCGGGATTCGAGGGCGGAGTAGGGGCAGCTGCAGTCGCGATGAGGAACGGAGTGGTGGGTGAACAGCGCCAGAAACACTTGGGCAAAGAAAGTGAGCATACTGTCTTTGAATCCGAAGTCTGTGGGGCGATACTCGCGCTGGACATCATCGGGGGCACGCCGCGTCTGACGGACGTAGACGTCTTCATTGACTGCCAGCCAGCCATCGCCGCGCTTGCCTCCCCCAAACCCCAGCCCGGCCAATACCTCCTCGCCGCCTTCCACGCCATCCCTCGCCCGTCTCTTCCGCGCCCGCCGCACCCTCCGAATCCGCATCCACTGGGTACCGGCACACGTTGGCATCGTCGGTAACGAAACGGTCGACGCATGTGCAAAGGCAGCAGCCCAAGGAGCCTCCTCCCCACTTGCGACGCGCATCAAGCTCTTCGAGAGCCCCCTTCCCACCAGCCGCGCGGCAGTCATCGCAGCTGGTGCGAAGGCGTTCGCGGTGCAGTGGCGCGAGGACTGGTCAAGGTCGCCTCGGCACAACCCCGCATCTCCACCTTCGACGACGCGAACCCCTCCAAAGCGCTGGAGAAGATGTACGAAGGGCTAAGCAGGCCGCAATGCAGCGTCCTCACCCAGCTCCGCACGGGCCACATCGGGCTCAATGCATATCTCCATCGCTTCAAGCTCGCACCATCCCCGCTCTGCCCGCACTGCGACGTCGCCGAGTCTGTACCCCACTTCCTCCTCAGCTGCCCCACCCACCGCGTTGCCCGCCTACACCTCATCATCCGCGTCAAAACCGCGCGCCTCTCCTCCGCACCTTAATTTCCTCCAAGAAAGATGCCGCCCCGGTTCTCGCATTCGTGCGCGCCACGGGCCGCCTCTCAAGATACGATGTGTAACACCTCGTCTGTTCCTTTCCTTTCCTTCCTCTTACCTTACCTATCTCCCCTCTCTTCCCTTTTATCTCGCACTTAGCATCTGATACGAAACACTTCTACAATATCATCTGTGACTACAACAATTACACCATAACACTCTCGGGCGCCTCTCCACCTACACCCTCCTTGCCCTCCTTCCCTACGTACCCCGCGATGTCAGCCGTTACCTACATAGCCTCCTGTAAAGTGCGACATGGGCCCTAAAGGGCCTGCAGCACTATAATTGATTAATGAATGAATGAATGAATGCATCCTGGAGTCGAAAGATAGTATACCAGGTGAGGGCGAACTTCGTGTCCTTCTAAGTCTTGACTGCCAGTGACAAAGTGGAGGCGCTCCATGACGCGCGGATCGATACAGTGGAGGAAGCGAGACGCAGCGAAAGAAGAGCAATCATTGTGATTGTGGACGAGGACCGCTGCTCGAAACGATGAGCGCTAGCTGGGCGTCAAATTGAAATTGACAGCTGGATGCAAAACGCTAGGCCATTTCGATTCGCGCAGACGTGGAGCCGGAGAAATCCCGATTGTATTAAAAATGTCAGAACGACGTCACTAGAAAGCGCGACTACGTCGCATGGACCTTGCCTAATTTGATTGATAGTGTCTTTTGGAGCAAGTAGTAGAGTGGCATTCACGTGATAGTAGTATTACAGGTCTATTCGACGCTGATAGGGCTCGGTTTCTCGTGTAAGCAACGGTTTTGTGCACTATTTGAGAACTTCGTGGGTTAAATTGCGACTAACATGCCCCAGATGAAGAGGAGGAGCAAGACGCAGAAGAGCTCCGTAAGGAATGGGATGAAGAGGAAAATCCACACGGCTCAGATCGCGATGGTGATTCTTCCGAGGACCGGGACGAAGAGAATGGTATTTATCAACTTCTTGGGTTGAACTGCGACTCACATGCCCCAGATGAAGGGTAGGAGGACGCCAGGGAAAGGCTTCCTGGACCATCAGATAAACAGGAAGACCAGGAATCAGAGAGCGATATTAATTCTTCAGAGGATGTCTCAGGTGAAGAGGAGGATAACGATGAACCACATAGAGATGAGGACAATCCTACTGACGCCCTGTCCACTATTTCATCTTCAGAGGTTCATCCAGGCGGCGAAGTGGTGCCCCCCCTTTTTTTATCGGCAAAGTTCGTGATTGACCCGGTTTATACCTTTGGAAGTTAGATCCGGCGGTTCGGACAAAAATTCAGCAAAGTTTTCGACCCAGAAAAACCAAAGGTGACCGCCCGCTGCAAAAGGCGATTTTTTTTTTAAAAAAAAAAAGGCGATTTTCACGCGCGAGGTCCGACGACACATTCAACACCAACTTGATGGTTTCTCTCAAATCTTTTTCTTGTCACCTTCTCCATTTACATGCATGAAACTCAACCGGCCAGCCAAAATAGGCATTTGATGCTTCATACCTTTGCAAGACACGGAACATCACTCTCCTGGGTCATTTTCAGTAGTTGTACCCTCATTGTGCTTGTCTTCTGGCCACCAGTGGTGATTGCCGTATACCGTAGGATAGACAGAACATGTCCCTATTATATTAAAGCAAACCTTCTCATCTATTTTATTCCGTCATCACGTAATTCCAACAAAAATGAAGAGATTGCATGTTTTACTCAGCAGTAGATACTGATTTCGCCTCAGCTGCGTAAAAAACCTAAGGCTTTTTCAATTCTGGGTGAATTGCCTTGGTTCCACAGTGAAAGTCGTAGGTAAATGGTGGGATGTTCTGAAAACAGGTTGAGTATATGGATTATATAGTAGGCGATTTTGACCAGGTATCCTGTCAAAAGCCAAGATGCTTGCTGCGGAAAACAAATTGAACCTCACACATGGTCATGGATTGCTGTCTGGTTGTATTGGATCATGGTATTGGATTCTGAGGTCCTGTCCAGCCTGGAAGGTAGTCTACACAGCCAAGATAAGTTAAGTATAATTCTGTCAAATATACTGCTACAAAAGAAGAAAAACCAAGTATTTGTCACCACCTCGCCCAAGCCCTAGTAATTTCTTGAAATATGCAATTCGCAACATTGGAACTCTTCCTCAGAGTGACAAGGTCATTCTGGTAGTTCTTTGTCCCCTGTATTTTTTTAAGGTCAACCAGTAACAGAAAAGTGGTCCCTCTGGACAATGGTCTGGGCAGTGGGTACATACTACTCGATATTGCAAAAAGTAACTGGCTATTTGCATATACTGCCTCATACTCTTTATTTTGTGCATCCTTGTGGACAGAATATAGATCTACTGTTAA
This sequence comes from Mycena olivaceomarginata, assembly GCA_029378375.1. Lineage (NCBI taxonomy): Eukaryota > Fungi > Basidiomycota > Agaricomycetes > Agaricales > Mycenaceae > Mycena > Mycena olivaceomarginata. Next base: position 230,563 of record JARKIC010000576.1, on the reverse strand, counting down.
GTTGGTATATGTTGCAACAATAGAAGTCAAGTTGAAAAGTCCCAGATGTAGCAGAATATTAAATTCCGAAACTTCAGGTATTTTTGGATTTACAATTTTTCAGGCAGTATTTCCGAACAGATTTGAGGCTGTAAAATAGCATCACATATGCTGGAATACACATGCAAGATTACAGCTAATACAGCCAATCCAATGGGTTGAAATATGGAGATTAATCCGGAGCAGAGGTCACACCTCTGATGGGTAAAATTGATTGTTCACAGATTTCCTCCCAGACAAGCAGCAGTGACCAGTTAGTTCTCTCATATATGAGTAGGCAATACCTGTAGGAGTTGTAAGGTACCGGGGTTCCCACCAAATTATCCTTGTTTGTGCAAAACAAGTGAAACACAATGACCAGTTACTTTTTGCAATGCCGAGTACAGTGAAGCCGGTGGGCCACACAAGGTACATAACTTCGATGATGACCTCCCAAAATTTCCATAGCACCACAACTTGCTCAGCTGGCTGTGGAAGTCGTGCTCTCTGGAGATCTCACGGTCTATGGCTCACTTGTCGCTGGTTCCCACTCTCTCATTGGAGGGAAAGAAGAGAGGCATGCTGTTTAACAGAACAGTGATTAACAAAACGGTGATTACTTATATTTTTGGTTGAACAGATCAGGATAAACAGGCAATCTGTGCCTCATTGCATACAGTAGTAGGTTTGCACTTGGGCTGTTAATCAAAGCATTGCTTGAACCTGATTTCCTGTTGAGACAGGCATTGCTTAATCAAACTTCATATAGATTCTTGTCTTTAATCGCTGGGTTGAGACTATTTTACTCTGCTCACCCCGAAAAACCATGCTCCACAGCAGGGGTGGCTTTCGTAGCGAACAAGAAAGTTTTGGACACAGAAAATTTCCGGGAGTAAGAACTGATCTCTGGTCGCGTCTTGATGATTGTAATTCCTTGGCACAACGGAGAAACATCTATGCTTCAAACCGCCCAGATGAGAGACAAAATGTGGAAATAACTTTGTAAACTTTGGGCTCAGAACCCGCAACTTCCATTCCATGACATGGTATTAGGAGTCCGGAATTTTGTCGAAGATCCCTTGAATATAAATTCCGGGGGTACAGAAATTGTTCCAGAAAGTTTCAAAAGGCTTACAGCTAACGTCGGAACCGAGGGCGCGAACGAAAAATTTCCATTTTGGGAAGTTTTTCGTCCCGCCCTCATAACTCTCTGAGTTTTGGTCAGATTACCTCGAAACATATACCATTCTTTCATAATAATTCATCTGCAATTAGTGATGTAAAGGAAATCGCGAAAATATATTTTATACTTCCATTTGGCACCTGAGGCTTTGTTTCTGTTGAACACCTCCTCGGAGGGTGGGCACTTGTTCAAACACACTGAATTTTTGGGAGGGAAGACTTACATACATTATAAAGAGAGTGATGTCGCCAGAATTATGATTTTCGAAGACGTTATGGGGAGTTCAACAATTTTGATCAAAAGATTACTTCCGAGTCAATAGTGACTCAATGGAGAAGAAAATCATAATTCTGGCGACATCACTCTCTTTATAATGTATGTAAGTCTTCCCTCCCAAAAATTCAGTGTGTTTGAACAAGTGCCCACCCTCTGAGGAGGTGTTCAACAGAAACAAAGCCTCAGGTGCCAAATGGAAGTATAAAATATATTTTCGTGATTTCCTTTACATCACTAATTGCAGATGAATTATTATGAAAGAATGGTATATGTTTCGAGGTAATCTGACCAAAACTCAGAGAGTTATGAGGGCGGGACGAAAAACTTCCCAAAATGGAAATTTTCCGTTCGCGCCCTCGGTTCCGACATTAGCTGTCAAGATTTATCACGCTTACACGGTGGGTAGCGCGCTAGATTTCCACACACACATGAGACTTGGCATCCTGCTAACCATTTCAATTCCAGTGAAGTTCTCCAGACTTTTTGGTCCGCAAAAGAAAATTCACACCTTTCCGCAATAGATAAGCCATTCGGTCAGATATCCGGAACAACGGGTATAGTATGCAGTACGAATGATGCGACGGTTCCTTCACATCGTAATCAGGAGAGAAGTCAACTGGCATGCGATAACAAAGGTTGCGAGTGTAGCCAGCCTCAGTGAAGGGCACCGCCTGCCGACTTCCCTGCCATACCCGTCCCATCAACACTCAACCACAGCACAAGTCACTAGTTTGCACGCCGCCAATTAGGTTCGTCCATGCCTCAGTGTAAGGCTAGTGTAAGTGATTAAGGGGGAACCTCCGACCCTAGTGATTGAGTGTATTATAAACATTCATACCTCTTTGTTTAGGCCGCTCCCTTACGGCTCCGCCAATGCTAGCTGACCATTGCAGGTGGAACCACACCGGCATTGGCCTTCATAGATGTGTGGTGCATCTATTCCTCTTCGAAACGACATGAGTTCTCATCCATGTCGAATTTTGGAATGTTGAATCACTCGAGATCTTGAAATCAAGTCGGTCAGTGCGAAAGGCTCAGAAGCTATATGCTCAAATTGTTCAAAAACATGCATAGAAAAACTATATCCGAATCTGAGCTGTCGGATGTACCGCCTCCAAGAAAACCAGGACGAGAAAACTAGGACAATTCGAGCATATAGCCTGGAGGAGACGTCGAATGTGATGTCCTGTGTAGTTTCGGTTTTGAATTCGGTTCCAGATTGAAGAAGTTATGGGGAGTTCAACAATTTTGATCAAAAGATTACTTCCGAGCCAATAGTGACTCAATGGAGAAGAAAATCGTAATTCTGGCTATATCACTCTCTTTATAATGCATATAAGTCTTCCCTCCCGAAAATTCAGTGTGTTTGAACAAGTGCCCACCCTCCTAGGCGGGGTTCAACAGAAACAAAGCCCCCGGTGCGAAATAGAGAAATGAAATTCATTTTCGCGTTTCCTTTACATCACTAATTGCAGACGAATTATTCTAGAAGATTGGTATAGGTTTCGAGGTAGTCGGACCAAAACTCAAGGAGTTATGAGGGAATCGGTCGGCGCGACGAAAAAGTTCCTAAAAGGTCCAAATTTAAGAACTAAGCCCACCATTTCAATTCCAATGAAGGCCCAGGGCCATTTTCTATACCCCTGATCACTGCAAACATTTACAGCTATTCAGATCGCGCTCGGAGGCACTATTGCGTTTTCCAGGGCACAATTAGTGGTCACATTTTGAACCACGTGACCCTATTGCCTTTTCAACAGTCCACATTTGAGACACATCCTGCAGACCGTTTTAATTCCAATGAAGTCCCAGGGCCATTTTCTATTGTCCTGATCACTGCAAACATTTACAGCTATTCAGATCGCGCTCGGAGACACTATTGCCTTTCAATACATTTTGAGATGCGTGACCTGACATCCTGCAGACCATTTCAATTCCAATGAAGTCCCAGGGCCATTTGCTATCGTCCTGATCACTGCGAACATTTACAGCTATTCAGATCGCGCTCGGAGGCATTATTGCGCTTACTAGTGGGATTTTGAAACGGATGACCCTATTCCCTTTGCAATGGTCCACATTTTGAACCACGTGACTTGACATCCATTTTCTAAGCCCCATGTCCGAAATAGCCCTGATCAACTGCGAAAATTTACAGCCATTCAGATCACGCTTGGCACGTTTCCGGCACGTGCCTCACACGAATGGCTAAAGAAGTTCTTATGGGAGCGGGCACCGCTTAATGTTGTTGTCAATTGTTTATTGATATTATGATCAGAGAGCTCCCTGCCAAAATCAGGTAGCCAGATGCCGACAGGTTTTGCAAGCCGCACTCGGCATCTGCTCCCACATTGAAGTAGGTCCAATTTTTTTATTTTGTGTCTAGCGACAAAATGTATGTCGACAACCCCGGGTGGACATAAAATAGCGAATAAATACAATTTTTCAGCCCTACCTTATTCCCACATACATCTCGTAGATAGCATGAAATATGATTTTTGTGTGCCGAAGATGCATGCCATCTATGCCGGTGACTGTTGCAAAACGTGTTGCAAAATCGGACGCATCACAGTGACGGGATGTGTGACATTGCTGTGACAACCGTCCCAAAGTGACCGTTTGGAGCGAGATTGTGGGTAAAAAATGGGCCAGGATATGCTAGAACAATATTGTGTTGCTACAGATTCCTTCTTAGACCCATGAGGCACTTTAGCTGTCCTCAAGTGTTAATGTTACTCAAAAACCAAGGTCGGCGCGTTTTGATGTGGCGGTGCAGTGGCTGCGCTGGCCATCAAACGGACCGGCCGTGCCCACCTTTATAATAATCGAGTACATCCGTAAGAGCCCAGAGCGTCGCGCGACTCGCGACTCGACCTTGGAACCCTTCGCGGGTAGTTTTGCCGGCGAAGAAGACATTGGAGGTAGTATCCAGGTTCGACGAGGCTGTTCCAGTTCCTTAGGCGCCGGGAAAGACTCAAAATCGCGAGTTTGAGTTGGAAGTCCAAGGAGTTCAAGGAGATCTTGAAGCTCTGGTCTTTTCAGCTGGATTCCATTGAAACAGAGGTTCGGCGAGGCACAGAAGAGTTCTTGGAGGCAGGGGACGCGTTGGGGACGAATTGAAGAGAGGAGGATGGCAAGTAGTGATTTCCTTTTTCGGCCATCAACAAACCTTTGTTCTCGCCCCTACCAGTCGCGTCGCGTTGTAGTGGTAGAATAGGGTCGAGGGCCAGAGCCACTCGTTGTGTACGCATGCTTGCCTGTAGCACGATCACGTGTACAACACTAGCTTGTCCGTCACCTTCGCTATTCGATCCTTTGCGCAGCATTACCGCAGGATCTCTGGACTTCGAGCCACCATCCAACCATTCTGACCGACTACAGCGTGGACGCGTTTACTCTTCAAAATAACGCCGTGGTACTTGTGACCGAACGTGTCGAGAATTCACGGACGTCCATGAGTTCACTGGGCCACCCAAAATCTTTCAAGACTTCCCTCCAAGCCCTCCAGCCACTTCGCCTCCAATGTCGAATGTCCGCCGTCTTCATCCCCCCCGACATCGAACAAGATTTACGGCCGCACTTGCAACTCCCTCCCCAAGTCTCCGCACCACCTTCAGCCAAACCCTCGCAAGTCTGGGGACAAACAACTCCCAAACACCCCCCAATACACCGCCGGTGCAGTGCACAACGTTGACATCTCAATACAGGGTCTCCTACAAAGAAAGGTCAATATCTTTCTCAAATCTTAATGTTTCTCCTTGAAATAAGTCCTCACCACCGACCCTAGGAACTACTAAAAGGTCCCCGGGGTCGACGCTGCCTTCGATACACCGCCCTCGTCGTGCACGATGTCGACTTGTCCCCATATGGCCTCCCCAGCAATACGGGTGTGTACCCTCCCTCAAATCTTCGTCTATTCCCTTCAAATAACACGGGAACACTCACCTTGGAATCCCTGCTTAGCCCCTGGATGGTCTCGGTGTCGATGCGGCCTTGGTAGGCTGTGGACGTCGTGCACAAGGTGACCCTTTTCCAATATAGGCACACCACCAGAAAGGCATGTATCTCTTTCAATTCTTCTTATTTTTTCTTAACCTAATGTGCGCACATCAACGTTAGGACCCCTTCTGCCTACCTGAACGTTTGCTACGGTTGGCGCCGCCTTAATATGCCGCCATCGCTGTGCACAAAAGAACGGCATGTATCTCCTTCAATTCTTCTTATCTTTACCAGAACCAACGTGCGCACATCGACGTTAGAACACCCTCTACCTACCTGAACGCCCGATGCAGTCGGCGCTGCTCTCAATACCTCAGCATTGCCATGCACGACCCGGTCTCTGCTAATTTAGGACCCCCATCAAGATAGGTCATATCTTGCTCAGTTCTTCGTCTTTTCACTAGAACCCGCTTGCGCACATTAGATTTAGGACCTATACTAGAGCTCTGTTCAGTTAGCTTTCCGCCAGTTCTATGTACAAGGATAAATTAATTCGTATTAATGGTACAGGATATCTCCTGACGTTCTATATTACTTAAATGGAGACTGAGATCAAGTAAGGACAGTGCGATATAGGTAAGCTAGATAAATAAGGGGAGAACAAGGACTAAGGAGTGTGAGGGCCGTGATGGCTGCAAATAGATACTGATCATATACACGATGGGAAAAGAGACAGAAAAGGTCCATGGGCTCTACCCGCGGCCTCTACCCATCTTCTTGAATCGGGACATGGCAGGGGCAGGGTCAGATGCCGAAGCAGATGCTGACGTGGATGGGTTGGGGGATGGAGCAGAGAAGAGGGAGGAGGATGCCTCAGCACCGTTGTCGGCGATCAAGGGGGGCACCGGCCCAGGCGGGGAAAGCGGCACTGAAAAACGGTGGTGTGGCTGTGATAAGTTCCCTGGCAGTTTTGGCTCCTTGTCCTGCGAAACAAATCAGTCACTAAGCACAAGACAATATGAGGGCTATTCACAGGTCCACATCAGCGGATATTCCCCCATACTGTAATGTCTGGCTTCCGGTCGGAGCTTCCATTTACGCTCCCTGCTCTTGGGGTCAACAGTCCACATGATTGTTCCTGTTTTCTAATCAGCTTCCACGCAGAAGTGCCAATAGGAGCGCTGACCGAATTGCAACTTTTTCAGAGTGGTACTCGCCATCATAGACGATAGCTTTGTAATGGAGGTGTTGCTGGTGTTTAGGTGCGAACTTGGGCCATCAATCACGAGTTCTTCCAGATTTTCGAACAAGGAGAGTGCCACACTTGATAACTGGTCCAGCTTGAGCCGAAAGTTAACATCAGACGACATGAATGACAAATGGCAAAAAAAAAAAAAAAACGCACATCATCGCTGGTTACAACCGATTTCGATATTCGAAGACCCCTGATATTCGAGAACGACAAGCCGATCTCTGAAAAAAGCCTCTCCAGCGGCAAATTCGTGAGAAAGGCGAGGTTCTGAATGTTTGTCAAGTGTTTCGCCAGCGAACGAAACACAGCAGGCACGTTGTCCACGTTCAACGTCCTCACATCAACTCGAACATTCACCAGGCCAGGAAGATCATAAGCCAACAGTAGTGCCAGACTGCCATCAAAATGCTGCATGCTGGGAAGTCCAATTGGGTTTGCAATTGGGAGGGGCTGTACTTCCGCCTCCAAAATCTCGGGAAATAGAAGCTTGACTCCAGTCAAATTAGGATGTTTGTTCAGAACATTAGGGATTCTGTTCTGCGTGTTGGGACTATTGCAGATTTCCAGTGTTCTGAGCGCTATTAACTGCCCGAGACCATCGGAGAGCATATCTCCCCAAGTATGATGCAGTGGTAGTGCTTTGTTTGGGATGGTGAAGAGGAGGGAGAGATGGACTACTTTAGTAGCAGACTCCAAGATGAAGCATAAAGCCTTCCCAAAACTCTCGCTGAAATTAGGATTAGAATTTGGAGGGGATTACAAACTAAAGTTGCATACCCTACTCTGCTGTCCATAATGTCCAAACCTTTGAGCCTGTCAGTTACGTGTAGTCTTCTCACCATGGCAGGATGGTCCGAGCCCGTTGTCCTAAAGGTATCGACCAATGCGTCGATTGTTTGGTGATCTACAGTCAGATCAAAATACAGCCATCTTGTGGCAGCCATGCCAATTGCTCGAGATAAGGTGGCGCAAGACACCATATCTGATGGAGGTAGATCCTCAAAGATCAGACCAAGTAGTTCTGGTGGCAAATTTGAGAGCATGACTGGGGTGCAGCGATATTGACATTCTTATAGGCCTCGGGCTTCATTTCTATGCTTCGTTTTGGTTCAGGGACCAATCAAACTGATCATAGGCGGAGATGAAGGTACGGTCTGAGGTGGACAAAATAGGAAAGATGACGAAAATGTAGCGGAGATTGAACTTTGACAGCGGAATTTTACTCTATAAAATTACATTTTCGATCTCCGCTGTCAAAGTTCAATCTCCGCTACATTTTCGTCATCTTTCCTATTTTGTCCACCTGGTGGCTTTGCGATCTAAGTTACAGCTCTTTGCGGTACAACAGGCGCGGTCTTTTTTTTTTTTTTTTTTTCTGTTTTTCGCAAGTTTTCACTAGAACAGCTGCCCTGAGCTCAATTCTCAACCGTTTCTCTTGAAAATAGGCTCATTCGATTCGCATTGAAAATCCGCAGCGAATGGAATACCGTTATTTTTGATCCTTTTACGTAATATATTTTCTTCCGTAAAAACTTGGTTTTAAGTAGGACACCTGTAGCGCTCGGAATGCTGCCCCGATTGGGCTAATCTTTGGATATGCTATACATCTGATGTGACTCTAGCCAATGTGAGTGTTTACAGAGCTTAATGTACTCAAACTTCCATGGACAGCTCTACTTATGGTAGTGTCTGGATATCTACTTCGCTAAAGTGTGCACTAAATCACAATCACTCAGTATGTAACATAAATAAACACACCATTTTCTAGGGCCACATCAGATGTATAACATATCCAAAGATTAGGCCAATCGGGGCAGTATTCCGAATGCTACAGGTGTCCTACTCAAAACCAAGTCTTCCGGAAGAAATTATATTACGTAAAAGGATCAAAAATACCGGTATTCCATTTGCTGCTGACGCGCATGGTAGCACGCTAAGCGTGTAAACTGCGGATCACGATCTGTCACCTGTCAATCACTGTCAAACGGTTGATTTACCCGACATGCACACTTACTTCCATCACCATTTCACCCATCCCGCATCCCCCAAAACACACGCTGCTCTCACCCTATGAATTTACATCACCTCCAGCCACTATCTCCCTGGAAACGGATATTTATCTCGGCGGCTGTATCCACTCTGCCAACTTCCCTGACATATCAATCTGCCGGCTGCACTGCGCCACCGATATCCAAATTTACTATTCTCCCTCGCTGTTCCCCTTGGCGTTCATATACCCAAAAACTCTTGATATGTATCTTTTCTGTGACTGCATCCAGTTCCTTGCCGCCCTAGATTTCTACTTTCCTCTCTACCCTGTTTTCCGACTCAATCTCTTCCTTGTTTTTCAACCACTTACCCTCTTCCCTGACTCTCAATTTTATCGTTACATTCCCTCAGCCCTTTGTCCACGTTGACGCATTCGTTGGGACCTTGTTTGGGTCCGCATTGGCGCCCTGAGCATGCTACAAAGATTTGGAGGACAAAGAAAGTTTCACATTGAGCAGAAAATTAGGGGAAATTTGGAGCAAATTCGGAATGTGGGTTTTCCTGATGCCGCAGCATTCATCTCATGCCAAAATTTGATCCGTTGCACCGCAGGATTGGAAATCTCACTTGAATGTGCGGGATAAATGTTTTGTCTTTTTTACGAATCCTTGGACTGACCGCATATGTACGCGACGTTGTTACTAACGCACAATGTATCAACATTTTGCTGAAATTACGCCAAGAATTCTCCAGGAATACCTCCGGATTTGTAATGTATCACTCTCTTTATAAAATTATCCATTCTGTCCGTCTGAAGCCTTTTCAAACTCCGCCATCTGTCAATCTTTGCACTAGCCTTATATTGATTATCAGCTGATCTTGCAGACCGGCCCGTTATCCGACCGGCCCGTTCTCCACATCGATCAATAATCAAAACGTGGTCCCAATTGCCACGTGACTTGGACTGACCGCATATGTACGCGACGTTGTACTAACGCACAATGTATCAACATTTTGCTGAAATTACGCCAAGAATTCTCCAGGAATACCTCCGGATTTGTAATGTATCACTCTCTTTATAAAATTATCCATTCTGTCCGTCTGAAGCCTTTTCAAACTCCGCCATCTGTCAATCTTTGCACTAGCCTTATATTGATTATCAGCTGATCTTGCAGACCGGCCCGTTATCCGACCGGCCCGTTCTCCACATCGATCAATAATCAAAACGTGGTCCCAATTGCCACGTGACCGTCGCGTCGCGTCTTTTTTCTGCTGTCGCCGAGGTCAATTGGGCTGTGATCTCGAAACCAAAGCACCCACCAGAAACACAAAAAATCATGTTCCTTCATCTTTCCTACTTCAATGATCAGATGCTGTTCATCTCTCTCCTTATAAAATTGTGGGTGTGCCCCATTCATCAATTCTTAATCAATTCTGACACCTTATGAGTTTCAATTTCATCAATTCTGCCCTTAATTTGAAGGATGTGTGCCGGGAAGAAAATTCTGAACATGACAATTATATTTTCTCCGAAATGTATGAATTTACTTGCATTTCTATTTCATCAATTCCGCTGCTTTGAAGGATGGGCTGGGTAGAAAATTGTAAACTTGACTGCAACCTAACAAAGACTACAAGATTCATATACTTATTGTCTTGCTAGACTTCGGTCCACACTCAGAGCTGCAGAATACAAATTGCAATACATGTACCGCCGGTGGTTTTGGCAAAAATTAATTGCCAGCATTGTTTGGGTTGTTAGCCAAACCACTTCAATTAGAATTTTGCTGAATTTTTCATGAATTTCATGAAGTTTTCGATAGGTTAGTCCGTACTTTACTTGCATCATTGCCTCACACACAAAAAAAAAATCAGTGTTTTCTGAAAAATCGACTATGCGATATAGCAAAATTTAAAACCTATTCTCCCTCTTTATAAGATTGAGCTTTCTGTCCATCTGAAGCTGGATCCCCATATGGTTATATTGCGCAGCTGACATCCGTTATCCATCAACCGGCATGAAGTAATTGTTATATTAAGCCCCGCTTAATTCCGAGGCATGCCGTTATTGCCAACTGAAAGTTGTTATCTCACATTTTGTCAAGACACAACCTACATAAGATGAAGTAGAGCCCAGTCAAGCTGAGTTAATTTTTTTTTAAATGCATGCTCAACTTCAATAAAACTAGCAAGGCCGACGCAAGCAAGTGAGAGCCGGCGCGAAGCGCCGGCGACCGCTTGTACAACTAAACCAAGAATGTAGTCTAATTTGGTAAAACTTTCTGGTTCTTCAACTCTTCTTTTGCCGAGCAGACTAATGTTTGGCTTGGTGGATATCATGCGATGACGCGCGAGATGGACGTGGTCAAGTTCAACTACTTTTTGGATGAAATGATCATGTGCAAGAACAGGTTGACGGCTGCGAAGCTGGAAGCCTCAGGTTGCTGCCCCGCAATCCGCCCCGATGTTTCGTATCACGCTTGACTTGTACATGTATTCAATTCAATTCCATATCACGCTTGCTTGTACTTGTACTCAATTTAATTTCATCACATTCATCGGCCTTGAAGTACACGGTACAGAACGAAAAGAGCAAAAGTAAAATAAAACAAAGGAAGACGGAAAAAAAAGGGTCCAATAAATAGCTAGCCGGACTTTGCCTTTTTAGACTTGAATTTCTGGTGACCGGAGGACGCAGCCCTCCATTTGGTCCACAAGCCGTCGCCGTCCCGAGCCATGTTCTCCCCGACATCACGTTCCGATTGAGTCGTGTCAACCCAGAAGGTCCGCTGGCGATACAGAGTTGCCTTGACGTACGTGACATTCGGGAAGACTCGCCGGAAGCGGTCTGCGACCTCGTCGTCGCTACCCTTGCTCGAAAAAATCTCCTTGAAGGCGAAAGCCATATCGCGCGCGTAGATCCCTCCGGGCCAACTCCCGCAGCCCTGCGGCACGTAAACGCGGCCCGATTGCCATAGCTGGTAAAATGGCTGTTAATGGTGGACAGGAATGCCATCAAATCGACTGCCCAACTATTATTCCAGTGTTGGATCTCTCAGAACAGCGAATCGGAAAGGAGCCACGCAATCTCCACCATCGATGAACTCGCGAGCCCGGATTTCAGCTTTGAGCGGAGAGTCCACATCATAGGTCGAAATTTGGAAGCTTTGGATTGGGATGAGGGATGGAAGGTGAATGGTACGTGCGTGGTCCGGGTGCGGAGGAAATCCTCGGGCCTTGGTGGTAGGAGCAAATCCATTTGTCATGGTGTCTGCGTCCAAGTGTGGTTAACTACCAGTCGGCAACAATACATCCAGGATGAAATTGGATAGTTTGGCCCCCATGGCTTGTCTAGAATACACCCGTAAACGTGTAATGTCATGATATGATTGTTCGCGTCATTCCGAGTACATGATTTATACCACTTCCTTGATACATTTTGTACTTATATCTAGTCTCATGTGTCGAGCATAGCCTTAATCCATTGTCTTACTTCTTCTCACTTGCACCCGACTAGCTCCTTGCTCCCTGTGAGCTTCTTCGGCTTGCTAGCCACCTCGGTATATTTTCTGACATAATATTCTCGAGACCGTGAGGCGTCCCGGTTCCACAATACTCCCAAGTGTGTCTTCTGCCCAGTCTTTATCGTCCCTACCCATAGAGTACTTCCAATTGTGCCTGTTTCGGTCAGGAAGGTGCTGGGTACCCCTTGAAGGGGGAAACAGGTGAAGGAGCTGAATTTGTCGTTGAAGTCTCCCGTGACCTGGGAGATTCCTGCCCCGACCGTACTTTGTGAGCCTTGATCATCTACACAGCCCCCCGACCTATGATAAACTCGTCAGTAGCTGGGAGGTTGGTTCACTGATAATTTTCGAACACAAAGAGAGTACAGTTTGCACCGGCAGTCGGCTTGCAACTTGAGCTGCTGTCGTTGAATATGGTCCCGAAGTCTTGACAAGAAGTGAAGTTGAAGGGCAGAGATTCACAGCTTGCACCCCAGAACCAGTCTACGCAAACAAACAAACTGCCGTCACTAGGAGGGGACTGCACCAATGATGCTCTCAGTGATCTTTACATTTACTGAGAAGCTGATTGATGCCTGTCTGTATGCGACCACGGCATGGAAGGCCAAAAACAAAACTTTGCGAAAATGGAACATGAAAGGAAGACAGGTGCTGTGGTTTGACTGGAGTTTATCTCTTTTTATCCGCCTTCGGAATCCACGATCCCCGTCATATGTGGTGGTGCCGTCCTTTCCTCACACGGGAGCAATACTTGACTGCTTTCTTTCCAATCATTGAGTATCCATTACGTTGGATTTCTTGGTTCTCGAGCAGGCGCGGTAGAGTGAGTATATTGCGGCTGAAAGACGTGTTACAGCTATCACGGACACTTATGTAGTCGGAAGACACACCTCTGCGAAGTCATCTAAAGAAAGAGTCTTTCTCTTGTTGGATTTTCGGCCCTTGACGTGCGGCTGGCAAGCAATGAGTTCACGAAATAATGCCAGGAGTAGAAAAGATCACACCGGTGGAACAGCGTCCAGATTGGGTATCTCTGTCGTGCTGCTGGGCCGAGAGACGAGTCAAATGAAGAGGAGAATAACTGTGGAAAGACCGCACTTCGTCCACAGTGACCGACTCGACCTAGAAACTAGGGAAGAAAACACTAACTTGGAACGGATTTCACCTGCATGAAATCCGCCAGGGACAACGTGCCTTTGTCCGACCTCATCTTGAAGAAGAAGTTGACTCAGAACTGGCCTACTGGGTGAAGTGTACAAACTCTCACTTTTTTGCGTTTTTCATGAATCATGGAACCAGACTGGGCCTGCGAAGTAGATTACTCGGTAATTGAGGGTACCTTTGTGCTGAATGAACCCTGATGACGGCCGTTGAAATCATGATTGGGGGCAAGCGACAAATTATGACACCGACCATGATAACAACTGCGCGGAAGGATCCAAAAGCTTACCCTGGGTGCGTTGAGGCGGGTATGGACACCGTTGCGGCGATCTTCAAAAATCGAGTGTGTCCCTATTTCTCTTCCACTGCTTGCTTGTTTATCAGCATAGGCTGGCCGTGAAATATGTGTCAGTTGTGAAGACCTGCGGGGCAAGGCTCTCGAGAAACCCAACCCCCCCCTGACCGACGGTCCTTTCTTGAGAGCGTGCAAATGCCCTCTTCGAGGGGCCGCCCTAGAGCTTTGGATGATCAAAGTCACTGCCGAAATGGAAGGTATTGAGACGACGAGAGCACTCATTCCATGCCTACAAACCTTATTCCACCGAAAAATCCATATCCATTCCACTTCTGAACGACAACCAACCAAAATATTCACTGCGTTCCGACCCCCCCTAGACTCAGCTCTGTCTGGGTCTGTTGATCTGTGTAACCCAAGTTTAGGTCAGGATAGCCCCTAGACCCGCGCGAGGACTAGGGCCGGGTAATAATTGGCTTTGTGAATTACACTTTGAAAATTCCATGTAAAGTACGTGTGAATTACATTTCTTACACCGACCCTACCATCCCGCGTAAAGAATCGTAAAGTTTGCCAGAAATTTATTTGGATATTCCCACAGCGCGGATGCATTTTTAGAGCGGAATTCCACTTCTCCAGGGTCATTCCCTCTCGAGTCAATGTTTGATGGCAGCACCTTCACGTTCCCCTTTAACCAACTGATGCTCTTTCCCTCATGCCTGTCTCTGCGGGACTGTGATTCTCTGCCCTTGCTTTGACCGTTTGCACATGTTAATTCGCAACACTAATACATGTACTTTCGTCTATCTTGCCTGGTGTGATGACAGTTAAGATGCATGAATATCTACCTGGTTACTATAAAAAAGCACATGAGGACGAAATATGCTTCCTTGAAAATCCCATCCTCGCTCAAGCTTGGCTCACGCGGTGAAGATGTCGATGAACGGTGATCAATCTCCAATACCCAGCTGCCGAAGGTGCCGAAAACAACTCCCCGATTTGGAACGCACGTGGAGGCGGATTTAAAACAAGTGTGTCACACCCAAAACTGCCTTACGAATTAAACGAAATAGGACAGTATCCTTCCCTGTTCAGACTTGAGCTGGCTATCTTCTGCCAATTTCCTGCGAAAGATGAGGTTTTCACAACAGGTCACGTTTCAACAGCTCGGAGTTTAGATCGGTCGACTCAACTCAGCTCAACTTCGTATTTCTGCTGAAAACTAATGGTGCAGCTCCGACCTTTGGAACTTCCCGCTTGAAGAGGATGGCGGACCGTGAAGCGGTCCATCAGCCGCTTGTACATGTTATAAAAGGTCCTGTCCTTTAGGCACAGTCTATGTATATCGTCTGTCCTTATGCTGATCAGACCATCTGCTGCGCATTCGTAGCGCAAATCGAACGCGCCATGTCGCGAGTCAAGCGCTGAAGGGCTGATTTACGCAAAACGTCCCAAAACCGAAAAAAAAAAAAAGGGCCACGCCTGATGTTCCGCAGCACTGATTCCATATGCAGCCACATTTTGCTAAATTGTGAACATGGAGGTTGGAGGTTGTGCATACCGTGATTTATAGAAACTTCAACTGAACACCAATTTCAACTGACTCCGGCCAGTGTACTAGCAGTCCCAAGCCCAGAGCTCCCACAATGATCGTGTTCCTGGTGCATTCCGGCATATCCATGAGGAAGGTGATATTTATCTTGTCCAAGCATTGACGCTCGACTTCAGCAACGGCCCGAGGGAGCCGGTCCGACTGCCGAGTGGTAATCTTAGAGCCCCGAGTCAGAACTAACCGTCTACCGTACCTGAGGCATACCTTCCATCGCGAGCATGTTGGCAAATATTGCCAGATCAATCTCCAAACATCATTCTTGAATGCCCCCACCGCGGGACACGTTGTGAACGTTCTTCTACGGGGTACCTTAGCACAAGATGATATGAGATACATGCAATGAAAACTCCGGTACACACATGTCCTCCGATTCCAGAAAGATTTTGTTGCACACAAGCTCGTTGTAAAAGTTCCCAACAAGGAATGCGAGGCGACGTTGTCCATCTTTAATCCAGCTTCTTATCTCTCCTAGTTGAGTGAGAGGAATATCATCCGTCCTCCTGTGAAATATGTAGATACACGTTGTGGCGCGGTTTACCGAATGGTGAGAACCACCAGTGTAAACTGAACCATCGTTCGTAGTCCAGTCAAGGCGGCTTTCCCGGTTGAGAGTGACACTGTCCGGCCACATAATGGGGGAATGATGGCGCCGTATGTAGAGTAAATTGGGGCCTTTATATGCATTTTCGGGGTCAATTTTCCGACTACAAGCTCCGGCATTCGAGAGTACTGTAGTATTACGTTCAATTCGACACCGCCAGCGGTTTTTTGATACTTTTACAAATCAAAGAAAATCTAATAAATTGAGAAAAAATTATTTCCGCCCTCAGAAAATTGAGCGTGATGCGTGACTGACGAATTGAACGTAATGCTACAGTATGCTCTCTCCGGCGTTCTGTGGTGTCAATCCCGCCATTTCGGGCCCGATCCTAATGGCGGTGGGGAAAATGAAGAAAATAAATCGCAATAAAATTGCCGAAAGTTGCCGCTCATCAATCAGGCTTACTTCAGCACAGTATCCACATACCACCATATCCCTTCTAGTAGCTTCAATAATACATCCCATCCCCTTCAAAATTTGGACTTTATGGAACAATTTATTTCAAAATTGTCTAGCTACTCAGAATCGGTATCGGTCGAGAGACTTTAGAGGAAACAATAAAATGGTCTCAATTTTCCGATACCACTCCACTGGTTTCCGGCGGAGTTGGCCTTGGATCAAATGGGTATTTGATGATCCACTCCATTCGCGTTCCTGCCTTGGTTCATGGCATCGGAACTCTTTGGGCCCAGAGACGGTTATCCTCAGGACCATTTTCTGACCGTTTTCAATGGCCAAAATCCTAAAGTTTTGCCTGTTTTCTGAGAAATCGGGTCTCCGGAATCACCTTTCACACAAAAATGGTGTATATAGCATGAAAGTATTTGCAAAGGCGATCATGGACATATGTTGTTTCACCGACATTCATAGGGATTTGGGCTCACACTGGGGCCGGTAAACTGGCCATTTTTGGCATTTGTAGACCATTTTCCTGTATTACTACGGAACATATTACAAGCTTTTATACTCTACAATATATCTAGAATATTCCGAATGTCTCAGTAATGCTTGGTAAGTTGAACCTCGGGCTCGGTAAGCATGTCGGGCAAATCGTGCGCCCGGCGGGAACCGTGGGAAATCAGCTTGATATTCCAGGATCAGGCACGAAATCTTGGGAGGCTCACCAGGTGTGTGGCTCAAGGGAGAGGACAAACAATTGTGGACCCTGCAGGGACTGAGCAAGAGCGAACGTTGATGAACCAGACATCACGCACGCCTGGTGGTATACCCTCAACATACCCTCGACATGCTCCGAACTCGTTACAGTGCAAGCGTGAGGCGCTGGCGTATTATGCGGCCACTCAAATGTAGAATTTCAATGGAATCCCGGAATCAGCACCGTCTGCGAAAGCCGACAGGGGAATGTGTACCTTGACAGCTTCGTGGCAGACATAGTACTGGCGGTCAGGCAGCCAAATGGAGACCGTAGGACAGGGGGGAGGTGACGCAGCGCCCATCGTCCTGCGGCCGCCTCGTCTCTTTCCCTCCGCAAATCGGACGCTGAGACCGTCTGGGGCTGGGCCTGCGTCGCCATCTTTCGATTGGTTTGCCGAGCCGCCGCCAACGTCTCGTTCCAGTAGCGATCCGCCACCTGCTGCTGTAGTCTCGCGCGCTGCTGCGTACTAGTTCAACTCGGAGCCTCGGCAACGGCTTCGGCTCCCTCCGGGAATTGGACACTAGCCTTCCTGCCCACTTCACAGCCCAGTGCTGACTTGGCAAGAGGCAATTCTTTTGCTTTCAACAGCTCTCATGAGTCACACAGTATCATTTAGGGCTCCAACCCGGCCGTTAAACGGGACGGCCGTCGAAAAAAACAGCCGTTACCCATTTCCGCTGGTGGGCAAACGGACGGGTACCACCCATCCCGCCCGTTTCGACGGGTTCGATGGATTGACGGGTTCACTGGATGGACAGTGAAATAACAGACAGTTTATAATTCAGTGAGGCACTAAACCTTGTAAATAGAACCCCACTCACCCTGCTACCCTGTTGGAAGGCTCTACTCTTCTACAGAGACGACAGTGGACTCGAACTCCACACACGGGAGAGTTCGGAACTTCCCGGGCTTTGCTGAGGACTCAACCAACAATGATTTCGGGTGTATATTTGCTTTTGTAAGGAGTCCGCGCCATCTTCGTCACTTCGTCACTTCGCTTAACTTCGCTTAGCGTTGCGGAAGTGCGTAAGTTTGATCACTTTTTGAGAAAGTTTGTGATTTCAGTTGGATGTAAAAGGGCCATCAAAATAAATCTGAAGAGACAGTCTGAACCAGAATTTTGCTGGCTATCCTCCCAGCACGACCCCGTCAAAATCCGGCTTGAAACGATTGCACAGTGGCCAAAATACTGTTTTGATGCAGAATTTCGGCACATTGTTTGGTGACAAACTGCATTTGTTTGGTGACCGCCTGTATTTGTTTGGATTGACATGGGGAGCCCTGAGCACCTTTTCAAAAGGACCACCAAACAAATGCAGTCTGTCACCAAACAATGTGCCGAGATTCTGCATCAAAACAGTATTTTGGCCACTGAACGTGGTGCTCAGTTCGGTCCGGTTCAGGTTCGAACTGATTCCTGAACCAGACCTTGCCACTGCTAACTGCAGCTACCCTGGTCCACGCTCATTCTCT
Source organism: Mycena olivaceomarginata (assembly GCA_029378375.1). Lineage (NCBI taxonomy): Eukaryota > Fungi > Basidiomycota > Agaricomycetes > Agaricales > Mycenaceae > Mycena > Mycena olivaceomarginata. Next base: position 212,087 of record JARKIC010000576.1, on the reverse strand, counting down.
GGTCCTCGTGCCGAAGACTGTTCTTCAATTCATTGCTGTGGAGTTCCTCGTGTTGTGGCAATCATTGCTCACAACACACTAACCAACTCAATTCAACTCTTCCCCATCTCCTGTGTATGCGGATACGTCCCCGACGCGTCTCATGACCTCAAACTCAAAAACTCCGAATTGACGTTTTGTGTTCCCGCACGTCAATGCTGTGGTAGAGCCTAGCATTCTCTGTTCCTCAAAATCACTCTGATCGGACAGCTACTGTAGAGCCTGAGTCAACCAATTACCATAACAGGACGTTGCCGTACTGTTAGTCAGATGATGAATGTCACCACCTGAGTTGACTGCCGAGCTTACCGTAGCACACAGTCCCGATACCACATACTGCTGTATTGTTCTGCTCTGATGTTCAACCTCTGTTCACATTACTGTATACGAGTGCACGTCACTGTTGATAGACCTGGCATTGGGCCACCCATGAAATTTCTCAATTTCATGCTGGCGAAACCAATTATAATATTAAATACCGATGTGAAGGTGTCACTCACTAAGGGCTAGTATCCACCTGGATAGCTAGTCAGAGGGATAAAACATGTGTAACGAAGCTACAATAGCGTTCAGAACATTTCTAAGTCAAATGAATGGCTAGAAATATTGCTAATGAGTATTCGCGAATACTCCGACTTGACCAAAATAAGGTCTTGGAGTGTGCGCATGTCCCTACCAAGGGAAGATGGACTCCACAGAGTGTCAATGAACAGTTCAGCGGTCCAGAGACCGTAAACTTGAAGAGCGAGCGTTGGTTCAGACCTTAAGACTGAAAAGTCCGAATAAAGCCAAAGCTGGCTTTAATCGTACCTATTCGGGGAGATCGCCGCAAGGCTGGGCCTTGAAGGAGAAGTGATTCAGAGCGTAGGAGCTCGGGAACGTTGTGAAACGAGCAGCGGGGCTGTAACCAATGAGAATGACCGACGGATCTGTCGAAGAGTTGATCCCAAGGGTTTGACTCAGCAAAATGTACGAAGGATATCACATGGAGGGTGAATTGGCCAGCTTGGTGCAGAGATCCTCCAGGATAAGGAGGATTTTCTGTCAGATGTTGCCTCAAATCATCAATTTCACTCAGCGTGTTCGAATAATCTGTCTGGTTCACTAAAGCGTTCGATGTTTCCTTATTTATTCTGTTCAAGGTATATAAAGCATGTAGGCCCTCCAGGGTAGGCCAGTGAATCGGACCCCTCTTGCTGTTGTGTAGTACTAAGGTGTGGTAGTAATTTTACATTTACCAGGCTAGGATACAGGTCCTCTCCGTCGCTCCAAACCCTCATACTGGCTAGTGGCATCCAAAAGGTGTTTTAGGTGCTCGCTTTGGTGACCTTGGCCTTGGTTGCAGTTGCAGCTATCCTTCCAATGACGCCCTGCTCAAGATATGATCACCGTTGGCGAAATCGAAAGTAATGCGACAGACCTCCTTGGCTTTCCTGGGCTTTGAAGAGGCCTTCTTCGAGACCGTTTGCTTCTTGCCACACACGACCCTGACAGACTTGTTCACTGGCCTTGCCGTCACTTTCCTCGTTGAAGTGGCTGCGATCACATCGCTGTCCGTATCGGAAGAGTTTTCATACTGATAGTCGGGGGAATTACCGCTGCCGCGTCGTACTGAGCTGTCAGAATCATCGGTCGCATCGCCGGGGAGATCTGTATCAGGGGGGGTTTCAATGCGACATGCACCCTCTCGGTGGCTTTCATCCTCTGTCTCATCTTCTGCCTCGGAGATACTATCGTCATCTGCTTCTGGGTTGGATTTATATTCCCCACCATCCAAGACGGAGTTCCCATCCTCCTCGGAGTCATCTGTCTCCGAGCGAATATCGTCGTCATCGAATTCCTGATTGGCTTCATCTGCCCCACCATCCGAGGCGGAGTTCCCATCCTCGGAGTTCTCTTGTATAAATCTTGGACGCTTTCTAGATCGCTCTTCCTGGGAAACCCGGGGTGAGAAAGAGGACCGAGGAGGACATTATGCACTTGCTAAGGTCTCCAGAGTGGTTAGTACTTTCTTGAGTGCTTTAATCTCCTGCTTTAGGTTTGGCTGGATATTGCATGTGGTTAATCTGCGAACACCTTTGCCACTTGCTATCCAACCACTTTCTGTGCTCAGAATCGTGCCTGAAGCTATTCTCCACATGCCCAAGAACAAAGCGAAGGAAAAGGCCAAAAATCTGGGTGCTTTTGCTGTCAAGGTCAGTTTCCGGCGCATACAACTCAATTTCTGCACTCTTGACTCATGTTTTTGCAGAGGAAGAATGTCGCAGATGAGAGCAATGATGAAACTGCACAAAAACGACCCCGAACAATGCCACCCGAGGGGCATTCCTCACCTGTGGAGGTGCCTGAAAGCGATAATGACAACTGTTCCAATTGTTTCGACACTCCGATGGACCCTGAATCGGACTCGGACAACGCAGACGACTACTCCGAGATCGAAATCGAGGGGGAAGACGATGTACCCCACCTTAAAAATACTGCCGCTCTGCAGAACTGGTTGCAGCTCAGTGATCAGCACTTAGCTTCTCTGCACACCAGTGCAGCCCCATCACATCGAGGAAATTATCACACAACCAAAGTTGGGAAGGAACTATCGAAAAGACGACAGCAGGAGCTTAGAAAGGCGGAAAAGGACCGACTGGAGCGCGAAAAAAAAGAAGATTCGCACCGTGGAGTCAAGTCAAGCACAATTCGACATTTCTTCTCGCCGGCTGCCCGCACGACAGCAGCTGTCCCGGCCTCCGATCCGGAGATTGAATCATCGAATGTAGACCTCTTCGACGCCATGGAGGTTGATTCAGCTCCAGAATTGGCAGCTGAAGAGCCTGACATGAGTAACGGGTTGGCGGATGAAGGATCGAATTTGCAGATGGACATCGGATCTTCTCCCGTGCCTTCACGCACCTCACCGCAGCCTCGAGCGACAGTCGAAGAGATAGATGATGATGGCGACGATGATGGCGACGATTACATCGCTGTGGAACCGTCGCAACTCAGTCCCGAGGCTTTGGCTGAGGAGGGCTTGGATGAATTACCTTGGGACCCTGCCGCCAAAACTCTTCCTTGGGAAACCCATTCCCCTGCAGCTACTGCAGCAGCACCAGTTGATTTCCCGACCTCTTGAAGGCTGGGAAAAAGCGTGAAGGTTATCAAACAACCAATGATATTATTGACCAATCAACGCGTGCGATGGATATCCTGGACGAGGATTACGCGGATGAAAAGCATGTCTGGCATACGACAATGCCACAATCCACACGGCTCGCGCACCCGATGTTCTCAGTGCTACCAAGATGACAGCCAAGCCATCCGACAACTTTAACAAGGTCAAAAACGACGACGGAACCACGCGCCGTATCCGTATGCGCGATGGAAAATTCCGTGATGGAACCCCACAGTCACTTTATCTGCCGAATGGTCAGTTCAAGGGCATGAAACAAATCATCCAGGAGCGCCGTGAAAAAAGGCCATGATCTCCCTGATCCCGATGCCCCCGACCCAAACTCTTTCAGCGGCAAAAAGCTCAAGGCGCAATGCGGCACCAACTTCAAATGCCGTCACTCTACCTCCACGCGATGCTGCCTCAAGAAAATAATCTATTCAGAGCCCGACTTTCAAGCCCAGAAATCGATGTTGGAGGAGCACTGCGAAAAGCGTGGATATGAAGTCATCTTCTTCCCCAATATCACCCCGAGCTCAATTGCATTGAGCAATGCTGGGGCTATGCCAAGCGCATCTACCGCATGTTTCCGGCGTCATCCTCGGAGGAAGACTTGGAGAGAAATATGCTTGCAGCCCTTGATTCAGTCCCTCTTGAGTCGATGCGCCACTTCGCAACTCGTTCTTCGAGATTTGCTGATGCGTACTTTCATGGGTTGAATGGTGCGGATGCGGCGTGGGCCAACAAAAAATATCGGGGTCATCGGACACTTCCTCCTTCATATCGCGAGGACCTTAGACAGAGACCTTCACGTAGAAATTGAATAATTTTCCTCTACTGCGCTACAGACTAGAAAAAAAATGTTTCGCGTTCGAAAATTTCGCGCTTTCCCACGTTACTGTAACGCGTAACGTCACGTTCACGTGACTCGATGGATGCGGATGTCGCCTACCTTAAGCGGGAAGACATATTGATCGGGATTAATCAGGGCTGTGGCATGAATTTGCCCGATATGGCGTGAAAATTATGTGGATGTCACAACGTATAGGAGGAGTAACACCAGGGGTCGGAGAGGCTGATAAATAACATGTGGAAAACAACGACCCATCATGCCTCCCAAATTCGACAAGATACTCAGCAAGGCCAGTCGTGACCAACTACTCATTGCTGCTTCCGATATTGGGCTCAAGATTGGTGAAGGGTCCACATTGAAAGACCTCCAGAAATGTGTCAAGGTCTATTTGCTTGGTCACCGGCATCTTACGAACGAAAAGATTACGAAGCTTGGACAAAAGGATGTCTGAAACATACAGACCTCTCAGTTTGGATTGCAGGAAGCCCGGTCGGCGCACATCAGTTTATTGATATGCTTGATTCACGAGAAAATCTTCATCAAGATTTGTGAGCATTTCCAGAGTAAATAGAAGCTGCTTTCTAATTGTTTGCAGCAGTGTGCGGCAAAGTGGAATATCCCTCGGTAGGTTTACCCCTACAATGTTTGGACAACTAGAGGAAATGTCTGGCGATAATGATTGTCTGACTGTTGGATGCCCAAATTGGAGTGCGTCAGGCTGGTCCGAACAATATTTCGTGGCGCGTTTCCAAGAACAATTGCTTGGGTTACGGGAAACTGAATCAAAAATCCAAGAAAACAGTCCTGGGACTGAGATATGTTTTGATCTTGACATTTACACACTTGGCTAATCCACCTGCAGTACGTGAAAAATTGGATTGTATGTGACCATGTAGTCATTGGCATACATGCCGGGACCTCCATGTATCACGCACAGCCCAACATGTTCGGATGACAACAATACTGGTAGTAAATTGGAATCAGACATCATGGGCGGGTGGTGCAAAAGAATTTTTCTGGACTCAACAGTTGCGATTGAAGCGGATTTTATATGTGGTGGTGATGGACCAGGCGTAAAGGTCAGCATTTCACAACATAATGAATTCCAATGATTGATTTATAACATTAGTAGCAATTGCAAGTAGAAGCCCAGGCTATTTACATGATTCAACCGTTGGATATAGAATGTCCGCTGCATCTTGTATACCCAGAATGAATCATGCAATCACTCGCATAGATTACTAGTTGGCAGGGAAAATCGGCATTGTTTGTGCAGCAGCTGCGAGAAGGCAGGACGAGGCGGATACGCCCCTAATGATACCAACGGCGACTCATCATCGGCCCTGTGAATCTCCCCGCAATTTTCTTTGCCGGGCAAGGTTCCTTAACAGGTTGCTATTGATTCGGCCCGGTTTTCAGAGCACCGCCTGCCTAGTATGGATAGCTTTCTGTGCGCTGGCTTAAGAACCAGGGCAGTAACGCCAAATCTGATCACATGCTGTCAAGCAAAAAAAAAAATCGCCACTGGGCAAGAAAAGATGAGTACCGTATCAACGACAGACCCTGGAGCCAGAGTGCCTCTCAAATGTTCATAAACAGTACACCCACAACCAACACCCCAAAGTCTAGGCTCGAATCCAGCCTGTCTATGAAAATTGAACCCTGAGGAACAGAAAATAAATGGCGGGAATCTCATAATGGATAGTGCATGCCATAGGTGGTGAAGGACAAAACATGCATTACTGCAGCCACCATCCGGACCCACTAAGAATACGAGTCTCTCGACCGTTCCGTCCTTCATTCCAACGAAAAGTTTATTAGATTGCTTCATCGAAGCTGCGGGGTTATCCCAATGCAAAGCAGAAATTGGCGAGTGGAATTCCAGACCGAGTATGTGAGTACCACGAGTGAGTGAGAAAATGTTTATATGCCCGTCTCGTCCCCCGCATGCCATTAGATCTCCATCGATCCCCACTTCGATGACAGCAGGGTAGACATGGGGGGGACGAAAAAGGAATGAGGTGGATGTCATTACCAACTCACAGTTAGTTTCCTGAACTAGTCAGATTTTATATAGAGAGGTATGGCAGGCATACTGTGTCAAAAGTATTTGGACAACTTGCACATTTTCTGGTTAAAATCAGGTACAACTTACATGTTACCGGAGCTCAACTTTTTTTTATGTGCAACTTTGATGAAGACAACTCCGACTTTGTTGGTGGCATGTTTAACTTGGCGCAACTTTCATAGACACTACTTCAACTTCCCCGCGATACATCTTCGCCCTGTGAAAACTTGATTTTGGCTGCAGCACAACTCTAGGATATACAACTTTGTGTGGATCAACTTGGAAAGGGCTACAACTGTGATACACCTGAGTAACAACTTTGGGGTTGTAGAAAGACAACTATGTGCGGAGCTGTCGCAACTTTAACCGGTCAACAACTTCGTCAGACACAACTTTCTGAAGCACAAACACAACTTACTTTTACCTGCTGACAACTACAACTTGATGGGACACAGCTTCAAGTATCTGAAGTGACAACTTGCTGTCCAAGAATTACAACTTTTGTCGAGACACAACTTTCCAAACTGCAGCAGATGTACAACTGAGATTCAAACTCCGCCAGTGCCATCAGTAGCATGATCTTGTTCAAAGCTGCTTATCAGGCAGTTTTGTCCATTTCAAAAAGGCCCATTTCTGGACTGATTACAGTCCACAATGATTTCTTAAGCAATGGGCATGCATCTTGAAGGATTTTAGTTTTGGGTGTGCTCAAACGAAGCCCATTCCACGCCACAGCCGGCATGCTCTGCATGAATCTCAACTAGCTATCAGTTCAGCTATGCTCAAATTCACCCCGCATTTCCATCCTTACTATTCAAATAGACAAGATGTGCCTTTGCTTCACTTCGGCCGGTGTTACGGTAGCATTACAGTTAAATTCACTGGTAATGTCCCTATCATCCTTACTCCAAATAATTGATTTCGGTGGCAACATTGGATTTTCCGGCCCAGAAGTTGTTCAACCAGTCAAGAATCTCAAGTCCGCATCAGAGCACAGTCAATTCCTTTCCGATGCGCTGACTACACTCATTGCGAAGGGTGCTGCTGCTGGTCCCTTCTCGTCTCCACCTCTCCCCGAACTCCGTTGTTCACCTCTCGGTGTTGTTGAGCGCAAGCGCAAGCCTGGGGCGGAGGAGACAAGAACGGGGCGAGGGGGAGATGGTGGGAGAAGGCAAACGAGTGGCGTGATCGCAAAACGAACGTTGTGACCTTGCTGACCAGACTCCCAGTCCATTGGTTTCAACTCTTGACGCACCTTGCAACCCTGGAACTCGTCCATCCTGTCTGGTTGGCATTCTCAACAGGCGCGATTCGCGCTTTGGACCGTCGCAGTGCGCCCCCGATTTCCTGCCCAAGCTGAGAACGATGGAAAACGAGATTGCTGATGGTCCCTCAAAGCCAAAGAAACGGAGAATCAGTGCAGAAAAGCGTCTGGTTTTGATGTCTATCCAGTCGAGCACAGGGCTTTGAATAATTGGAATGTATATCATTGCGAGGCGGACAGGTTCTTTGGTGGGTTACAATGTGGTGGAGCGAGTGAATTATGCATTGCCAAGGTTTCAACACCAAAATCAATTCAAGGTTGCATCGCATTCAAGCACATCGATGTTGATTTGACGGAGTAACCTATTCGACAAGTACTGATGCCCGACGCCCCAAAGGTCTTAGGTTTGATGTTTCCTCCCCCGATTTTGTGCTTGGTTCTGTTCACTCTGGAAAACACAACGTGTATTTCGTGTAGCACTGGTTTCGAGCAACGTCAAATAAGTGTACATTCAACTTTACAGCGGATCCGTTCGACTCATCCATTGCGGGGATCTTTCTGGTGCCTGAAAATATGTTTTGTATGCCGGTACCCGGCTACAGTTGGGGGAGCTTCTAATCCGAGTTCTTCAACACAAATACATCCCCAGTTTCTTAGTACAATAGATAATATTACTCAAGAAAAATCATACTTAGTTGTGAACAGTGAGAAAAGAAGGTGATGGAGAGCAGTGGACGGAAAAACGACGTCGACGTGGGAGACGTACGTCATTGATGCACAGCCCTCTGATGTTCCCACGGTGAGACCATCAAATTCCCGTATATAGGTTGTCCACAAACAAGTACAAAAGTCGCCCCGGCACAGCCACTACGGATTTCGGGACCCCTACATCAATAAGAGTGGAGCAAGCTCCCCAATCAATTCTGCTGATAGAAAGAACATGTCTGGGCACTCGAGGTTGCTTAGGGCGGATGGCCCGCCCAGCTATTGCGGTGCAACCGGCGAACAAATAAGTGTACATTCAACTTTACAGCAGATCCGTTCGACCTATCCATTGCGGGGATCTTTCTGGCACCTGGAATCAATTCTTCTGACTAGAAAGAACATGTCTGGGCACTCGAGGTTGCTTAGGGCGGATGGCCCGCCCAGCTATTGCGGTGCAACCGGCGAACAAATAAGTGTACATTCAACTCTGCAGCAAGTAATGAGCAAATAAGTGTGCATTCAACTGTGCGTCAACTATTTTGCAAGTAATACATTGAATGACTTCACATATAAATCCCTGAAGTGGAAGATACATTCAATGTCGGGAATCTTTTCGAATTCTGTGTGCAAGACCACTACAATCATATCAGTAACGAGTAATGCGCATCTTATCAAGAGAGTGGCACTGACCTGGAACTCAGCGGCCATATATTAAATATCTGCCGCACCACAGTTCTCCCGGGCTCTCTTAGATTGTACCCGGAAATACTCTAGTGTCGTCGGCACGGCCATACTGCTGGTACTGTCCGAGAAAATAGGTTGGACGGCTGACCGTCAACCGCTGCTGCCCTGAACGAACAACCGGCACTGGATCTGATCCTCGGTGAACATCTCGAGATTGAGGGCTAATGTTTCCAATACTGGAAAGCTGGACAGGAGGAGAGATGCAAGGACTCCGCTGGTCTCGTGCGGACCCAAGCAATCGTCTGTATGATAGCAAAGGTTTGCGTGGGTGTGAGGAGAGAGAGTCTGAGGTAAACTCTGTCCATGAGACTCTTCGTCCAGAAAGTAGAAGAAGGCGGCCAAATCCCAAGATGGAATGGCAAGGTATTTAAGCGACTGGCGGATGGCAGGATGGTGGCAGTAGACATGGATATCATAGTGGCCGATCCCTTAGAACTCGAGAGATTCAAGGCGGCAGTTGGACCGCTCGAAGAACTCGATAAGATCACCACTCATGCTCGATAGAAAGCAGTTAGCAAATATCAGAGTGCGAAGTGCCGGAAAGAGTCAAGAGTCGGAGGAGGATTCCATTCCACGCCACACTCAGTGTGGTGACAGTTGGGACAAGTCCGGCCACGTATCGTAAAATTGATCAAGTGCCTCGTAGATTCTAGACGCGCGAATTCCGCTAACACGGTCAATTTCGGTGTAGATGAGGTGCAAATCGATGAGATTGGTGAGCTGGGGGAGAATTGCAGCCAAATCGGTAGGGTGAGAGGGACAGAAGCTGAGATAGGTGAGGCATCCCCATGGTGCCGAGACTAGGGGGCTATTCCAATGAAGGCAGGTCAGGGACGGGGATTTCATAGAAGATTGGAGAACCATGTGAGGGATCAGTCATCACCAATGTCCAATGTGATGGAGGCGCACTGCAGCGGCAGGCTTGCCGCTGGTAAGGGTGGCACCATACCCGCAGGAACAGGCCATGTGATGATTTCGAGGTTTCTACAAAGATGAATATGAGGGATCAGGAGAGGGAGGTATCGATGTGGAATGTGTGAGTGGGTCGATTGCTTCAGGTTGGGGCCGCGCTGGTTTATTTCACAAATTTTAGGGCTGCCGAAGTACCGTCACTCCCAAAGCACTACTCTGAATCTTTGGACAACGTCGTGAAAACGATGCTAGTCAAAAAATGTTAGTCTTTGATTTAGACGACTATATTTATTGAAATTTCCTCATTGAGTAGCCTGAAATGCGCCCATCGGCGGTAAAGCTCCTGGGAAAAACCTCGTTTTACATTGACTTTGATCAAATGAACATAGGCACACAGTCCCTCGCAATCCTGTGTGCCGATTTTCGATCCCTTGCTCCTGAACAACTTAAGACTCCATGTAAGGCTTTTCAACAGCATTGTTCAAATAGACTGATGACTAAAACCTTGGGTCTCCATTCATTCTGACACTTCGCTATTGTGACCAACCAAAATCGCTGGGATGCCGGTTTGAATTCGAAGAAATTCGGGCCCTCCTGTATTGGAACGTTGGAACCATGCCGCGAATACTCTGATAATAATTGCTTGTGGGTGCAATCCAATCATCCCATGAACTGGACGATGTGGCTAGACAAAAGAACTGTGAATAGGAGTGCCCTGATTTAACTTACCATAAATCCACCGCACCCATTTCGTGAAATGTGGCCAAAACTGCCTACCCGAGATGCCCAAGCTCTCTTAATTTGAACCCTGCAGGGTACCAAATCAACGTGAGGTTGGTTGAAATTTGAGAATGGATACACCCGGCGTCTTACGCCATCGAGAATGACAGCCACCCTGTGCGTTTCAACGATTGCCGTGGCCGTCATGTACGATAATTGATGCGGCGCTATCGATGGAATTTATCTCGATGTCTTGTCCGTGTATCAACGCGTCATATAGATCCACCAATCTGACAGAAGAAGGAGAAGGTGTTCACCCCGTGAACTGCGCAGCACCACAAATGCCGCGACAGTGATACACAAGCTGCCGCGGCATCAAAGTAATCCGACTGCCTCAGCCGTGCACTGTCAGCTGCTCGGGACAGCTGCTCGAGATGCGTAGGCTCGTTCAATTACAGCAAATTCTGCATGACAGGAACTTGACAGGCAAAAGACCGACCCATGAATATTATTTCATAGCAATAAGAGCGACTCGAAGACTGTATCTGATACTAGAATTAAGCGCCAGAAAAGCCAATGGGAATAAGTACTTGCCTTCCATCAGGCCACATCGTCGTCGTCCTTAGCGATCGGATAAATACCACTAAAAAATACCTCCAACTCCCTTTGCGTATGTGTGGCGGCGAAAAATAATGCCGGGGGGTCGTGTGAGCTCATTTCTCAGCCAAACACTTCAAATAAAATTCTGGCATGAACCTTTATCGATTCCATGGGTTTCTGAACGGCTTAATACGTGGGGTAGACGCCATCCGCCTTCGACAAACGTCACGTGAATTTCCTTTTTGAGCGGACAGGAGGCTCCTTTGGACCTCAGAATATATCGACGACGCTCTTGTGGCAAATAAGTAGCGGAAAGAAAGCAAAACCTAGGAATTTCCTTTTGCGACTGGCTTTCTAAAATACACATATAAAGCTCGGGAGGTTGATTGACTTCTTACGTGCCATAGCAGTAATTCCTCACAACGTCAGGGCTTTAGTTTTCAGTTGCTTCTTCTGCTTTTCCCAAGTAGACAGCGCTTCCTCTCCGTCAGCTTTCAGTGTCGTTCCTGCCAGCCAACTGCAGTGATTCAGATCTCCTCCGTCCCGGAGACTACAACTGCTCACTTCCACCGCAGTGTGCAGCTCTGGCCGGGGCGAGTAGTGGAGCCGCCGAGCAAGGACCGATGGTGGAGTGGTGCTTGAGAACAAACGGTGCGTCGTAGTCATCGTAGTGCTGTGCTTGGGCTTCAGGTGGGTGATTGTGCGTAGCGTGGCGAGGCTTGTGCTGTAGTGCTGTGCTTGATGCGCGTTGCAGTCGCGGGCGGTCGCGCTCTCCCCCTCGACCCTCCTCCATTTCCGGTGCGCGACACAACACTCGAGTTTGCTCGTTTCTAGGAAGTGTCGAAAGGAGTGCATGTGCTGCATACATGGCTTTCGGACGTTCCCAAGGCCGGCCGTCCATCGAGGCTGTCTCGTATGACAGATTTGGACCCATAATGATGTCTGGATCCTACCATCCTCCTTCAATATCATACCATCCTCCTTCAATGATTGAGTCGACAGCTTGGCGACCCCTGTCTCAAAACGCCCGTCAAAGCGAGCCACCTTCTTTGACAGCGCCTGCTTTTTACGCGCCAACTCTTCGTTTCGCAAGCGGAGTTCCATGTCATCCTGCTTCCGTTTTATCAATTCTGCCGACAGTTCATCAAGCTGCTGTCGAAGCGACGCAACGAATGCGGATGAGGACTCCTCAATCCCACGGAGTTGCTCCTGAAGGGTTTGGATGCATATTTCGAGCTCCACCATACGGGCCGCCGCCCGAGATGCCCTCTTGACGAGATTGCGATACCTCTTCTCGTAAGTGTCACTCCGTTGTTGTAAGCTCAGGAACGCATCGGCGGAGCGTGGAAATAGATTAGATGGGCTGGATTTCCGAGTATAGGGGCTTGTTGGAAGCTGGGATGAAGCGGGGGATGTCGGAATGTTCTCCGCATTTGCTGATTGATTCCACGGCACCAAATATTTCTGTGTAGTAACGTCGACAGATAATGTGCTAATTGTATCCTTGGAATTTTCCGCCCGCAAACCAATAGCAGTCTTTTACGGACCAAGGTAATTTTTCTCCCCGCATGTTCGGATATCTCCTCATCAATTCTCCAAACTGGCTGTCGACCGTGTACCAGTTGGCCGGGATGGTCAGCCGGATGTCACGGGATTTTTGCTCCAGTGCGAGTGTCAGGCGCTCGTATAATATCTGACTGCAAGTGCCGCCTGGCATCCTCGGAAAAAGTCGCTTGACGGCATGAAAGGCCCTTGCTACGGGAAACATCAAGGGAGGCGCACGGGTCTAACGCCAGGAACCCGTACCGGATGTCCTTGCATTGTCCAGCATTGGACAAGGTGGGTTACGCCAGCCCTTTCTGACTTCTCTGAGGTACTACCATCTGGAATGTAGACCATGTACTTATCATCCTCGTTATGTCGGACATCTCGTTCCGGCGTCATGGGTGTAGAACAGAATGAAGCGCCTGAGTCGCCTCCAAAGTTCGCTTGATTAGGAGGTCCTGTTAAAATTCGGTTGAGAACGACTCGTTCAAGGATAGCATTTTCTACATGCATTTAAGGCATCATAATGCGCTTCATCGTGTGTTCCCAAAACGTCCATTAGGGTTCTTCCTTCAGGACCAGGATAGCTGACCTGCGGATACGTTGAAAATTCGCAGGATATGGGCAATATCCGGGACGCACCCCATGCATTTTCTGAACACCGGGAATGCGGTGAGCAAAAACGCAAGCCAGAGTTATGCCGTTTTTGTCCTTGAATATTGCGGATCTGGCATCCTCAAGCTGGTCCCCCATATCAGCAGTGCGTTGAGCCGCCAGAGATTTTAGCTCGTCTGTGTTTTTGGGTCGTGCTCTGAGGACGTTTACGTCAACATCCTGCAGAATAAACATATCGCAATTGTCGGCCCATGTCCGCGCTTTCAACTGAGCAGTTTCCCCAAACTACCTTACGAATTGAACGAAATGGCACGGTATCGTTAGCACTGCATTGTGCGTAACTGTGTTGCTTGGCTGTAAAGCCTAAAGCCTGGACTGTAAGGTCCGTAGACGGCGTGGTCCGTAGACGGTATAGTCTAGTCCCGCGCACGACTGTGTAGTCGTTTGTGCGCGGCGAGCTCTGCGTGGTGCTCTAAGGTCAGATTCGATAACACATTCAGCTTCGGGGCGCGCTCAACGCCGGGCGTATTCGGCCGGCTAGCAGACCTCCTCGTACTCCTACTCAAGTTCATGTCAATCGAGGAAATCCTTAAGTGGGTCGACGACTTCGTATTCTTCCGCTCACCGTGCGGGAGTAGCGAAGGCCGATTCGTCTACAAGTACGATGAGAAGGTTTTCTTTGAGCTAGGCGACGAACTGGGGTGGATCTGGGAACCCTCTAAACACACGCCATTCAGCCGATGGTTTACCCACATCGGCTTCGACTGGGACCTAGACGAGAAGACGGTGTCATTACCCGAGGCGAAGCTCGTCAAATACCTCGAGAAGCTCGACCCTTGGCGGGAGGGCGCGTCCCGTCACACGCAAGGCGACCGAGAACATTGTCGGTTATCTTTTGTTCAAGCGCAGCCGTGCTGGTCCCTCCGCCACCGCACTCCTCGTCTGGAATTACTGCATAAAGCCAGAAGTGCGCACACACCTCAATGGCATGGGCTTGATGTCGGCTGGCCTTATTCCCGGCCCTCATCCTCCCAAAGACATGCGCAGTTTCTTGATCCCATACGACGAGGAATGTGTTCAATTGGCAGTTGGTGTTCGCACTTTCAACTATGAGGGTCCAAATGCACATTTAATAAGGCGCAACTATTTTAGGTCCGGCGCAACTATTTTGTATGGAAAGCCGCTTTTAAGCGAGTGTTCCCATCAATGCCGAGCCGATTGCCGCACGAGGACCCCGAAACCAGCGCATGTGAACGGCGCTGCCGTGTTAATGCCGAACAGTGCTTGACACTGGCTGTTGGACATACTCTCTTGAACCTGGAGGGACCTCAGTAGTTCTCGAACCCCTTCGAAACTCGGAAAAAACAAACCCAATTCAGCCGTCAACGACAACTAACATGTATTGTGATCACTTACTTACAAGTTGCGTATAGCATGGTCGAGTCCAGCTAGAGCCCCAAATGATCCTCTGCATACCTTGAGCAAACCTCGGCAGGGTCTTCCGAGGTCCAAATGTGTCCAGGTGTGCTGAGCAACCTCGGCGCAGGCTTGGGTCGAGGAGCCATCAAAATGCAGTGATTCCCGTCGATCCAATTGACCGTCTACATATATATTTCAACTACATACTTGCCTCCGATGTGCATCAATTGAACATCCTTACAGCAGCCATCGTGCCCTCCGCCCTGTTCAGAGACCACCAGAAGGCCACTGTAATCAGGGGTTCCTTCGAATCTTCGATTCTTTGATTCATCAGGAAGGCATTGAATGCAGCCGATCGTGCCCTCCGCGCCCTGTTCGGAGAACACCAGAAGGCCCACTGTAATCAGGGTTCCTTCGGACCTTCGATTCTTTGAGCCATCAGGAAGGCATTCTGATCGCCCTGTTCTGAGAATACCAGAAGGCCACTGTAATCAGGGTTCCTTCGAATCTTTGATTCTTTGAGTCATCAGGAAGGCATTCTGATCGCCCTGTTCTGAGAATACCAGAAGGCCACTGTAATCAGGGGTTCCTTCGAATCTTCGATTATTTGATTCATCAAGAAGGCACTGAATGCAGCCGATCATGCCCTCCGCGCCCTGTTCGGAGAGCCGTTGGAGAGCCGCCTTTACATCGACTCGGTACGGTGTTTGTTTCTGCCAAAAAGAATTCCAAAAAATGTTTCCAAAAAGGAAAGGAAAAGGAAAGCCAGAAAGAGAAAGAGCAAGGCATACAAGTTGTCCATTTTTGGCATTTTGTCGGCAGTTTCCGTCAAAAAAGCCCCAAATGGCAAACTTGCAACGGGCATTGTGAGCTCAAAACACTATGAATTCAAGCCGAGTAAAGTACACAATAGGTCTATTTTCTGAGTACTTTCAGACCATATACACCAATTTTTCATGTGTGATGATTTCACTAGGGCATCAAACTGTGTGTAATACGCTGACGGGCGTAATTTTTACGCCCGTATCTGGCCTACGGGACGGCCTGGCCCGTGCGTAACTTGGTATCTCGGAAGCCATAGACGGGACGGGTCCCGTGCGTATAGCCGTGGACGGGCGTAACTTACGGGTGGTTGAGTAATGCCGCGAGACCAACAAACTTTGAGTGAGTTATCAACTATATTCAAATGAAATACCTTGCCTATTGTTATAAACTGTCTAAAACAACTTCTAGGGTTCGTGGAAGCGAGTCTTCAGCAGGTCAGTGCAGCATCGGGTGGTTTCGGACACTTCCGGCATGCACCTTGCAGCATACCGAGAGCTTTCAAAACTGTGGAGAGCCGCGGCAGACGACAGCCGACTCCAGTGCCATTTAAGCGAGTGATTCGCGACCATCGGCAGCGGGATCGGCAGCAAAAACTGGTTCGCTAAACCTTGATCCAGGGACACCCGTAAATTACGCGTAAACGTACGGTTACGGGGTGCCGCATTACGCCCCACCCCGTACCGTGACCCGTCCCGTCTGGAGGTCGTCCAAAACCTTAGACGGGACGGGGGCGTAACCGTAAGTACGCCCCCGTAAACCCATAAGGTTACGGGGACGGTTTGATGCCCTAGATTTCACAGACTCGACTTTCCAATTCCGTCAAAACAAGATTTTCTGGCCCAACCCCACTCCACGGCTCCACGTTCTTATACCCCCTCCCTACTCTCGATTATCTGGGTCTTTCCGTTCGTATAGCGAATTACCTCGTCGTAGGTGAAGTACACGTCCATCTGGGCCTTCGACACGACCAAAGTCATCAGAACTGCCGAGCGCGGCGGGACTCTGAAGAACGGAGCCATCGTGCCGAATAAAGCGACCAAGAGCGGAAAACAATGGACCCTCGTAGAGATGGCTACGCTCGACCATTGCCTTGAAAGTTGCCTGGGCTCTCGCGTCGAATGAAAGCGAAACGTAACGGGGAATAGAGTTGTCTTGGAAGGCGCTCAAACCCTCCGCGTTTGGAATATTTGGTAGGAGGGAATCCGAGTGACGCGGCCCTGGCGGACCTACCGCACCCGGCGCCGAGCGGGAGGCAGCTGAAGGCGAGACGTTATCACCTGAACACCAAGCGCTGTCCATTGCATCTGAGCTGCTGAAATGTGATGGTGAGACGAAGTAAACCAAACCAATGCGAAGCCACAAACTTGGCATCCGTATGGCGTAGCCACGGCCACGGTGGCGTTGGGGAAGGGGGAGCCGGATGATCTGGACAAAGATAACATCGTGCGTGCCCTTTCGTTCCAGTCGGCCCGTCGGACTGACGGAATATAGGGCGTGGCGAATCCGACGTACTTCGAGCCGGGGCCATCCACAGACCTGGGAATGCCCGCGACACCTCATCTAGCAACACAGCCCGCCTGAGATCCTAATTCATGGAATACTAGTCCCGGAAGATGTGGACAAGCTATTCGAGATGTGTGTATGGCTATCATTTTTTCGGCAGTCATCTAACCGAAGAGGATTTAGATTTTACGCCAATGTCAATCTTCACCAACATGCTGGACATTCCGAGAGGCGGCGACCCCTGTTACATCTCTGAACTATAAATGGTTTTGCATAAAAAATCATGCGCAATACGAGTTGAGCATGCAACGGAGGTATGTGAGCAATCATTTGTGTACAGATTGTACAGATATGTTAATTCTTTGTGAGGGGTGTAAAGAGCAATACACCGGCTGATCTCGGTCTCTTCGGCAGCAAAAGCATCCCCATTCATCGAGAAGTTCAAATTGGTTGAAATACTGTTACAATATGATTACCAAGCAGGGTGAAGTTTTCCTCTCACCCTTCGTGGCTGCCCCCATTTATCCACGGAACATACAACCTCGTGGGTTCTTTGGCAAACCAGGAAGATTCCCATGGGCAAGACTTGCTTCAAGCTTCGGTTGTTGGAAACATCGATCAAAATGAGATCTGTGAGTAACGGCTGGCTACATCTGTAGGACCCAACTAACTCGTAGGGCGTTGAGGAACATCACCTACAGGCTGCCTTAGCCACCAGCACAGTGCGGATCCATATACCCGGCTCCATTCAGCTCGTCGAGCTCGTCGAGCATTATGCAGAGCTGTATCCTAGTAATAGAGGGATGGACACCGAGACATACCTTCAGTCTGCGCAAACCATCTCCGAAGCATGTTCTGCAGCCCTGCTCGACCATGACTATACATATTTCATGGACGAGGCCGACAAGACGTGGCTTGACAACACAAACTACCAGTGTTGCGTTGAAGAGCGAATTGCTCAAGAGATGCCATCGGCAGAAACAGATGAGATATTCATTCAGGTATTTATCACTGAAGACGAGTTTGAGCTTGTGATGGGGTTGTTCGATATTCTGGCTGGCCCGAAGGTCAGAATAATGATTCTCGCATGTATTGCCACTGACTATTGTGTTACCTCCAGCAGGAACTCCCGGAGTTCTCGTTTTGCAAGCCATTCATTTTAGCCTCATCACATCCCGATACATTCGCGTCTCACGTTTTGCTAGCTTGGATTCGACCACCATCTGTTCTGTTATCAGTTGCGCTCATTATCCATCCACATTGTCAGCAACGGCGCTCGCTCCGGGATAGATGCAAAATATTTCCCTCGCTCAATGTACGTCCTTCGCGCAATGTTGTCGGAGACATTACTAACAACAGCACAACTACCATTCGCTCATAGAGTGATGAGAATGACTACACTGACGCGGCCTATGTATGTTTTCGTAACATCCCAATTCGTAGAACACGGGCCCAAAACTTGAAAGTCGGCAAAGGCAAAGTTGGGCAGCTGCAGGCAGATTCTTCTGTGTTGTTTGTTCCCATCATTCTGTGATCTCATGTGATATCTGTAATCTATTTTAATTCTCTGCCTAATTCGTCACTACCTCCTGCTCTGCCTTGTCGCCGAAGTGTACGTCGACTGGCTGGCGAGTCTAATATAACCCACTAACTACTAACCCCCCAACCATCAACCACCTAACCCCCTAACCGCTAACCTCCTAACCGTGCCGATCAACGTCGATTGTTTGCCGGATTCAAGCCCGATTCCGAATTCATGTGACGATGTGCCGCACTTGACAACGGTGTGCCGCACTTTGACCCAGTGTGCCGCTGATGGATGCGGAGTGCCGCATCTGAGGTGTGTTGTGTCTGCCGCATCTGGGTCATCCCGCTCAAAACGGTCCTCGACGCGTTGTCAACACGTGCTCCGATCAATATTTCGTGTGTTTCGAGGCCTAGTCACGGGTGATGTACGGGCCGTTGGTTCCTCGTGAATTTCTCCCACCCACCCAGTGCCCAGCCCATCTCATTGTCTAATGGCCGAAACCATTCCCGATGAACTCATCCTGGAGATTCTCTCTCCTGGTCTCAGGGTGCCTGAGGCCACGTTCTCGGATACTGCGTCAATATCTCCTGCAGCCGCTTTGGCACGCTCTAGTAGGCCGCGGAACGCAATGCACGACTCGGACCCTGTGAAATCCACGGTGTCGAGCTCAGCCGTTTTGCTCGTCTGCAAAGCGTGGCTACGCGTCGCGACGCCTCTTCTATACCACGTCATCGTGATTCGCTCCAAGGCTCAGGCGCGTGCCCTTGAAGCGGCGCTACATGATAACCCGGACCTCGGTAAATTTATCAGGAGGTTGCGCCTCGAGGGCGGATTTGGGGCTTCAATGCAGAAGATACTTAATCACGCGGGGAACATCACGGATATCTTCATCTCGCTCGAGATTCACGCATCGGATTCGACGGCTGGACTTGCTTACGGGCTGTCATGCATCAATCCGACCAGGCTTATCCTCGCCGATAAGGGCGAACGCGGCAACAAGCAGGTCATGAAGTTGCTCGATTCCCTCATGAAATGCGCGACGACGTGGACGAAACTCGTGAGTATCTGGCCCCTCTCCGATCGTGGAAGTGCTTATCAAGCCTTCTCTAGACCAATATTTCCTTTCCGTACGCCTCCTGTGGCGATAAACGCAACGAGTTCATCAAAGCCTTGTGTGCTCGCCCGACACTTAAGGCGGTCTCCTTCCCGTACCTGTGGCCGGGGATGCTCCCTTTCTTCTTGAGCATTGCAGAGAATTCTGCACTCGAGGCAATCGAAATCCGGTTCAAACCACCAGTGGAAATGATGCCCTCCATATCGCACGAAAAACTGGCTCCCCTATTGCGGTGGGCGGAGGCTCAGTAGCCCCCCCAGTGGAGAGAGTGCTACAAAAAACCATCTTCTGGTGCAGAGGGGTCCGTCTACGAGAGACTGGACGTGGAGAACAGCGATAATACCGGTGATCGGAGGGCGAGCAGATGCATAAGTGCTGCATGTGACCGCCGGGTATAAGCCTCCCAGGTCCCGTCGTCCACCAGCCCTTCCAACTTCCGCCAAGCAGCTGTGCATCCGCCTGCGCCTTTGTCCTCTTCCCGACGGATGACTCCCTCGACGGGCCCTCGTCACGGACAATCATCCAACGTCTCACCGCTGGTGCTCTTCCCCAGGCTCATTCATGTCCATTGCTTCAGCGGAGGCAACACTGTACACCTCCGCGGGTGCGCGGTCTTCACGGAGCAGCTGAGGTGGACTACAAGTAAAAGTACATCTGGGAGCAGTTCGGGTTTGGCACATTTGCAGGTCAGTGGTCTACCGCATCAGCACCAGCAAACCCAACAGGCGTAACAGGAGTGCCAGCAGGCGAGGCTTCAAAAGCTGGTCTAATCGTTCACCAATAGGAGCGGAAACGCGGGGCTCTACTTTCTCGAAGGCAGATGCGTACACGGAGGGGCGACCGCCGGCCCCCGTCCCTCTTTTTTTGCATATTGTGCAGTTTTTCGATAATGCTGTGCTTTCTCCCTGCACCTTCCGTTTTTGCTCGGCAATCGCCGGCCCCGGTCACTTTTTTTTTGCGGTCTTGTGCAGTTTGTCTTCTCACGGCAACTTCCGTTTTCGCTCGGCAACCGCCGTTTTCTCCCCCTTTTTTGCGCTATTGGGCAGTTTGTCTATTACACTGTGCTTTCTAGTTTACACTAGTCTCTCCTAGACAGACACTTCCACACATATCAAACTTTCCGTCGTTGTGTTGAAGTCTGTTAGTACGCGCGTCTTCTTTTCCTGCTGCCAGCGACGCGTTTTCTTCGCGCATCTCAGTCCATCCTTCACAGTGACTAGGTGGTAGTGATAACGGACGTAACGCTTTACCATGGGCGAACCACTGGCCGTGGAACATTCTTCGTGGTTCCCCTCCCTCCATTTCCATGGGATGGTCGCATAAGTACATTATTTGGCAGAACCTTGGGGACACAAATCAGGGCCGATTAAAATGGCAAGAGGGAGGAAAGCCGGACCAAACAATATAAGTACGTATCACAATGCGCGGCGGTGCGGCTCGCCGCGAGCAACAGCTACCTATGACAAGGGCATATTTTCAAATTCTGAAACCGAGGATCTTTCAGGATGATCCAAATGTTTCATTACTTCGTGACCCAATTGTTTGTGGCCGGAGCCTTGCCGATGTCACGCTTTAGATCACGTGGGCTCTCATCAGGAAAAGCCTCCTTTGGCAATTTCCCGGGTTTGCCTCCAATTTGCCCCGAATTACCCTGAATTGGACCGAATATCCTTGGTTTGGTCGGTTATTTGATGGGCAGGCAACAGAACAACTGCTGCGGCCTCAAACCTGAGCCGATTGGCTCAATCTCTTTGCGCAAGAAATGCGCACGCTTTTTGAAATGTAGCAACCTGTTCTGCTCACAGAGAGCGCAAAACGGACCAGATTGCGATGTCCTCGCAGGCTAAACTGTTTAGAATAGCCATGACTATCACTGGGACCAGAACCGATCCAAAAATGACGCTTGGTGCCTGAGTCATGCGTTTCAAAATGTAGCACCCTGTTTTGCTCACAGAAAGCGCAAAACAGACCAGAGTTTGAAGCTCTCGCAGGCTAAACTGTTTGGCATTGTCCTACTGTAGAGTTTCGGTCAATTCGGATGTCATGCATCACAGCCAATTTCTGAAAACCCTTGCAATATTTTTTTTCTGGATTTTAGCGGATTTTGGGGATTTGTCGGAAAATTAAAAACTCACGTGCATTTCCGAATTGACCGAAACTTTACAGCTAATGTCGGAACCGAAGGTGCGGTTGAAAATTTCCTGTTTTGGGATGTTTTCAAAGAATTGTTAGTAACTCAACCAGTTCTGCGCCGATTTGGATGAGACCTAGGTAGATCTGTCGGGCTAATTCATCCGCAATTAGTGACAGAAATCGATTTATGAAAATATTATATATTGGGTAATCTGTGCTTTTGGACCATTTTCGTGCCAAATGCCATCTAGCATGTCCAGGACATGTCCCTATGACCTAATATTTTGGGATGGACAACGTATATACCTAATAAAACATGTGATAGAGCCAGAATCATATACAACCTCGATATAAATGCGATCCTTGCAATATTGCTCAATGCCAAAATTGCTAAATGTATCCAATGGAGCTACAAGGAGTGTAACTAAAATATCCGTAATTCCGGCTCTATCACATGTTTGGCCAGGTATATAAGTTGTCCCTCCCAAAATATTAGGTCACTTGGACATGTCCTGGACATGCAAGAAGGTATTTGGCACAAAAATGGTCCAAAAACACAGATTACCTAATATATCAGGGGAAGGTACTTGGCTCATTCTTTCCGTTCAGTTTAATGATCTGCAATAGGACAGGCGCCATACTCAATCGCACATTAAACAATATGTTCGTCTTGTCCGCAGCTCTCTCCCTTCGTCTTCTCTTTACCTTCTGGCGTATTCGGTGACAGATCAACAGTTCCAGCGAATTTGATGCGAGATCCGGTGCGTTCTGCCTCGGCTTACTCGATTAATCACTGAATGGTTCCATGGTCATCATTTCGCTTCGCCTGCCTCGTTAATATTGTTGCCTCAGCACAGACTGTAAGTGCATTTTTCGTTGAATATTATCATCTTACTGATAGGATACACGACTCCTCCGACCGTGCCATTCGTTTAGTTCTCGTTGATGGCATTTAAAAATGACCATTCGGCTGGGGCAAGCGCATGGAATAGATGACTTGGCGCCGTATCATCTTGAGGGTAATCTCTTGGTCCGTTGTCCCTTTTGCCCGGAGATTGGGGTCAACGTCAATATTGATGTTCCTACACCTCCTCTACACCTTCGGTGCGTGGATGAATTACAGCGAGCGGGAGACATCATTTAATATATCTGTTTTACAGCCATTTACTGCAACGGCAAATGACACTCGATGGCAATTTCCACACCGGGCATTTTGCAAAGAACTGCGATCCAAACGACGTCTCCCTTTGCGATGGTAGAGCCCACTTTCCACAAATGAGAGGCAAACTCACCGCAGCGGTATGTCTGAGTCCACTAGGAATCGGATCTGGCGCAACTCCAGATGCCAAATCCTTCTCCTCGCCCGTGATAATGAGTCCTCCGGACCCCAATCCAGATTGCCGATTGCTACTAGGCACCAAAGTATCACCGTCCATATCTGAATCTTTTCGCCTGTTCCTCAGATGTTCTGCGATAGCAGCCCGAAGAGCTCTGAGCTTTGCGGCTTTATTCTTCAGCCGATAGTTTCGGGGCAGCACCGTCATGCCGGGTTTCCAAAGCGCCCGATGTTTGTCCAACTGTTCGTGAATTTTTGTAACTGTGAGTTTGCGTATTTCATCCTCGCCGAGGATGAGTGCATTCGGCGGAGACGCGGTTTGGTAGCTTTTTGTTCCAATCATGCCGAGTGCCGGTGGGCTCAGCGTCTGACGCAATTCAGGAAAATAAGTGAGACGCTGAATAAAACTCCTACATTCAACCGAAATAACGCTTCGAAAATAAAAGCGGAGAGCTCATTACAATTGCATGTTGTCCACGCTGTTTTCGTGTCACGCAGAACCACTAGTGACTCGCTCAATTCACGGAGGGAGGGAAAAAACTGGAGATATTTTGAACGCAATGTACAGTTCGAGTCGAGACTAAATGACCTTTCGTAGACGCCGCGCGGCGTCTGTGCCAAGAATACTCTCGAAAATCTAACGATATTTTAGCATCCTGCAATAATTCAAAAATAATGGTGCGTAAAGGATATCACCCTGGCAGTCAAAGACTCGGTCAATAAATCGCCGTGGAATATCTAAGTGCATTGTAATAATCAAGGAGTATACATTGTAGGATCTCGGAAACCTACCAGTAATGCAATGTTACTCCTCAGGATGGCATATATCTCCGTTTCATCCACATTCATCCAGGCCAGACGGGTGGACTCGATGCGATTCACATCGGCGAGAAGGGTACTTATGGTGGGCAAGAGCTTGCACCAATGCAGCTACAAGATGTCTGCCAATACAGTTAAATAATATCTCAGAGTGCTGTGCCAAAGTGCCGAACTTTCGATAGAGTGCGTGGAAGTGCCGAACTTGAGGTGCCGCATTTGTGCGACGAAGTGCCGCATCTAAACAGCAAGTGCCGCAAATGAACGCGATGTGCCGAACTTGAACGCATGGTGCCGAATCTGTCAAGTGTTGTGTGTGCCGAACCTGAACCATCCCGCGATGTTTGTGGCCGAAGCCTTGCCGATGTCACATTCTGATCACGTGAACATTGTAGAGAGTGAATCTTAGAGGATTCAATTTGCCTGCAAAAAAACCAGAGTGCATCCAGTCCAGAACTATGTAGTAGGGCGCGATTGAAAGGTGCGAGTCACGGCAGCGTAACGCTGGCCTGCATCGCGCTGGATGCGCGATGCGCACCTCTAAAATATCATTTTTTCGGCCACTCCGTCCCACGCCGTCTTGGCGGCATTTTGTGGCATCTTTCCGACGTTGACTCCACCCCCCAACGACCAGTCCGCAAGAGTACCGGTGCCCTCGATGGGCCGAAAATTTTAGAATACTAGAAAAAAACAGTACATCCAATGGCGTTGTAATGGGAAGATCGGCAGAAGAACAGGCGAATGTCTGTTAGCGTGGCCCGCCAACGTTAGATGCTAAATCGGATTCATTGGCAAAAGTAACTTTTGCCTTCAGTTGGCATCCGTAACAAAGTTTGGCCTCCGGCGAAGTGCCTTCTGGAACATGGAATATGCACCTATCTTGTATAGCTTAGTGACGAAGAAGCGCGCATGAGGGGCGGCGAGGGGCTCAAATCGGCGGCATACGAAAGACGAGATGAATTCTAATACATTAGGCTCGTGACCAGTCTGCCACAGCATACCTTAGTGCGCGGTGTCGTTTGCCTACGGCAAACATCCTCACCATACCCTTCACCGTGTTGCCTAACGAGTCTACTATTGCTCACAATGCATAGCGTCGGTGGACACCCAAATCTGATGCATAATGAGCAATATGCATTATGAACACGTCCCCACAGGACCCCCAAAACCTATGCATTATGAGCAGTATACATTATGACCTCGTGCATTGTGAGCGAACTGACTGTACATATGAAATAATGAAGGCATTTTATTTTCCCACTGGTTGGTTTCGTTCTTTTGAACTCATCAGGTGGGCCACACAGCCCACAACCAACCGAGTACACCATCACGCAAACAATTTGGCAGATTGTTTGCCACGATGAAGCCATGACAGAGGCAAGACAACTGGCCAGGTTGTCCTGTTGCCATCAGGCCAAAGCATCCTCGACAGGCCAGAAAGAAGTTGTGACTGGCCAGGTCAAATCTCAATCTGTTCCCCCAGAACCCAAACAGAAGTCACAGCTTGCCAGGCCACAACGTCAAGCCCCCAGAGCCCAAACATAGGTCGCAGCTTGCCAGCTGACGACCCAGATGTCCCCTGATGCCCAAACAGAAGTCGCAGCTTGCCAGGCCACGACCTGATGCCCCCTGATGCCCAAACAGAGGTCGCAACTTCAGTCCACGACCTCAAGCCCCCAGAACCCAACAACGAGTCACAGCTTGCAAGGCCACGACCCCGATGCCCCCTGATGCCCAAACAGAAGTCGCAGCTTGCCAGGCCACGACCTCAAGCCCCCAGAGCCCAAACTGAAGTCGCAGCTTGCCAGGCCACGTCCTCAACCCCCAGAACCCAAATGAAGGTCGCAGCTTGCCGGGCCACGATCTCAAGCCCCCAGAACCCAAAAAAGAGTCACAGCCTGCCAGGCCACGACCCCGATGCCCCTGATGCCCAAACAGAAGTCGCAGTTTGCCAGGCTACGACCTCAAGCCCCCAGAACCCAAACAAAGGTCACAGCTTGCCGGGCCACGACCTCAAGCCCTCAGAACCCAAACAGAAGTTGCAGGTTCCCAAACCACGACTTCAGGCCCCCAGAACCCAAACAGAGGTCGCAGCTTGCCAGGCCCTCAAGCCCCTAGAACCCAAACAATGAGCGCAGTTGGTGTTATCCCTTAGAACCAGATAGAGATCGCAGCTCCCCAGTCCATACAGCCTCGATCCTCGGGACCTTCTTGCCATGAAGTCTCGCAGTAAGTCCAAATTGAGCATCCGTCAGATCAGCAGAGGAGGTCAACTTACTAACTTAAGTTGCCATATGAGAGTCCGTGTTGGAGGGTTATTCATTCAGATTGCTGATCGAGGTGGTGCGAGATTGTTCTGCGCCTCAAATAAAACGAGATAAAGGTCAGGGAGATAATCGTTAGTTACCCAAAGTCGCAATACTTCCTTGTGCCTCTGATCATCATGTACCAGCCCCCAATTACAAGTAATCCTGTGCTGAAAATCGTCAAGGAGCACAGAGCAACCGCAGATGAGAATGAGAACTGTGCTTGTCGTAATGCAATGACAGTTCCCTGAGGGGAGAAGAGCCCCCGCGCCTTGGGATTCTTCTCCTCCCAGGGAGCTGTCATTAAACGTCGCCCAGCACCGCACCTTTAGAAGTTGCCCTTGAAATTTCCTGATTAGCGTGAGATTAGCTTGTCTGCCATTTGCTATAATCAGGATGAACGAGCGGTACTAGTATGGGGTTGCAACTTACGTTGACCTTCTTTATTCGAGTCGTTTAGGCCATGAATAGGCCACGCGCAAATTCATCATCCTTGTCGCCGAAATGACTTTCTAGGGGAGATTTGTGAGCGACATCAAAAGAAGGCCAAAATAGAAGTGAAACTCAGCGGTGTTTGGCACTTAGGCAATTGAGTTGTGATTGATCCCCCAGAACCCAAAATGGACTCGGAACACCGATCCAATGATCCCCCAGAGCCCAAATAAAGGAATTCGGCACAACTGACAAGGTCGCACTCAATGCAACGATTCTCTCAAGAGACCGGGACCCGGATACATGGAGTCGACACAACTGGCAAGGTTGTGCTCACTGCAATAATCCAGAGCCGCACTGGAAGGATTTGGCTCTGCCGGTGTTGCGATCAATCCAGCAGAACCCGGATACATGAATTCGATGTAACTGGCAAGGCTGCACTCAATCCAATAATCCAGAGCTCCGCTGGATAGATTTCGCACCGCTGGGCTAAATCCACCAGAGCCCGGATACATGAAGTCGGCGCAAGTGGCAAGGTTGCACCGACTCCAATAATCCAGAGCTGGCTTCCACGAAGGAATGAGGGAAATGGGGCTCAAACCGCAGGTTTATATACCATTTCGGCTTGTGGTATCCCGGCCCCGATAGGCTTCGGAATTCTCTTTCCGCCTTCCTCATCTCCGGCCCGGGTCCGGGGAGAATGAATCTGACCTGCCTCACTTACTGTTGCAAGCCAGCGCGCGCCACCGCGGCTAATACGAAGCTTTCTTTTCTTCAGATTCTGAGATTGCCCTCCAGAACGTTACTGAGGTATGGCCCGTGCGTTCGACATGAGCGGGGTCCCAGCCTGCTTGTTGACACATTTGTGGATACATTTGTGGATATCATTTGATATTTGTGGACGTCATTTGTGGACATCATTTATGGTTCCCGACAGGGTCGGCCCAGAAATATTTCTGCGAACAGGCAGCGTCCACAAATAGCCTCCACAAATAAGTCGGGGTCCACAAATTTGAAAGACCGCGTCCACAAATCCCGTCCACAAAATTATTATTGGAGCCGCCGTGGATGATAGTGGTTACGTGGATGACTATACAATACAGAGAGTCCCAGGGCCCGCAGGGTTCGCCCGAACCATTGGCCAAGTGGCCAACTACCTAGGTCGGCCAACTACCCAGTCGCATACGGTAGGCTATGTACGGAGCCATTTCAAGGCGGATTTTGTCGGCGTCATCTGGGGTGATAGCCAGCGAAATTTCGCTTCGAACTGTGTCCTCGGATTATTATTCAGTGCCCTGGTTGGCTTTCGGGCTGCTTGATGCGAGAAGAGCGACGGGGCTCTCCGCCCGCAGACGTTCCTGGAGCAGAGGGACCTCTGACCATTTCCGTTGGGGGAAGAAGGAAGGGGTGTGAGGTGATTGGAGATGACGCGTCATGGAAAGGGGTAAGTGGACTCTACCCGCGGTATACAAGGGTTCTTGCGGGTCAGTTGACAGATTCAGGGGTAGAAAACATGAGATATGAGCTCTCAATAATGCTTTCTCTGCCTCTTTTTTTGTTAGTACTTTGCTGCATTCACTGAATAGCACCATCAATTACAGATTGATGCCAGGAATCTTCAGCTCTGATATTACTTCAGGCCTGAAAACCTGGTCTCCAGCTATGGAATACACACTGTTCTAAATATTTCTAACCAAAATTCCAGTTATTTCTTCAAGCCTTTCATCAAACTCTTTATAAAATTAAGGCGTCCACTTGCCTTTTTCGGAGGTGCAGACTTTATATCCGGTCAATGATTGATGATCCAGCACCCTTACTAACTTAACCGAAATGCCGAAGAAAAGAGGGAGCCGGCTGCAGGCCACCGACCACCTTGTTCACTTTCACAATACAGCAAGTTCTTCACCGACAAATGGGGCTGTGCCCCATATAAGGAAATTGATGGTCCTGCCGTGGGATGATGATCATGATTCGAACTTTGCACAGCCATACGGATTTCGGGAACCGTAGCATTGTGGGGGTATGCATTCACGATGTTCTGCCCCGGCTTTTCCTCCGTCTTGCTGTCCTCGTATCGCCCATCCATGGACGGCGGTGCAGCGCGTCGGATCAGCGGGCCGGCCAGCGAGAGCGGGAAGAGGGACTCACAGCCTGGACGGCAGTGGTAAGGGAGGTCAAACTTTATCTTCGAAGGGCACAAAGACAGAACGTAATTTGTTCTGGGATTGCATCGTTGGGACTTTTGGCTGTCTTCTCTTCGGAGCTCAATTTCCGCTATGTTGTTGCCATTGTGCTGAATACGTTTGCGCGACAGGTTTGATGATTTCCTTATCGAATGATGCATCGGGTAACCGTGCCCGCTTTTCGGTTAAGCTGTGTGTATCACAATGAAAACGACAAAAGTTCATGCTAGCATTTTATTTGGAGTGATCTGGGTCAGAAATGGCCACAAACACCCATCGGACATTATTTTTATCCACTTAGTGCATCTTATTTGAAGTCATTTGACCCATAAACGAGCTCAAACGGCCGCTTGCAAAGCTTTCCATTGCCACTGTAGTTTCCTTCTCGTCGAGGCGCCAGATGGTCGAAATCGGGGCCGCAGTTAGCAAGTCGGTCCCGAAAGAGGTCTCCAAGGGGATACTTTCCTCGTACTCGAGAGGTGAGACAGCCGAGGATGTCGACGCAAGCAAGAGTGTTGGGAACTGCACAATATCCCGCAGAAACGACGGTAGCAGTGGGGCAGGGGCGAACCCGTCTGCGTCGGGGGTGTGTGCATGCCGCGGTGAAATCTGAAAGCGCTGGTTATGATACTTCTCGGTGTGGTGTGGGCGCTTTCTGATGGATAGGGTAGCCTGGCCCGAACTGGCTACCGAGCTCGCGGTCAACGAGCCCGCGGGGTGACGGCGGTGGCGAAAAGTTGACGAAGGCGCGGCGAGACTGAGCCGTGGAGCGATAACCACCGACGGCATGCAAATCCCAGGGCAATGAGGCTCGGAAGGCAAGCTGGGGCTGCGCGAGCGCGGATGTGAGGAGTGTGATGCGCTCCGCATGTACAGCGGCGGAGATGGAGTCACTATTTCCT
This sequence comes from Mycena olivaceomarginata, assembly GCA_029378375.1. Lineage (NCBI taxonomy): Eukaryota > Fungi > Basidiomycota > Agaricomycetes > Agaricales > Mycenaceae > Mycena > Mycena olivaceomarginata. The sequence goes on along the minus strand of JARKIC010000576.1, from coordinate 182,365 downwards.
TCGGCATCTGAAAATTGAGCCGCTGAATGAGCGACAGGAATGGTGAAATATTTGAAACTTACAAGGAAAACAAGTTTGGCAGACTTTCCGTCTTCTCCAGTTCAAATAGTTGCACTTGAGGCAAATCCAATCACCCGGTTGCTGTAAGCGCAGAAGTGAGTAAAATGAATGAGATCAGGAGGAACATACGTGAGAAATCGGGCCTCTGTTACCAGTGTTGAGGATGGGCGGCTGCTGGAATGAAACTGCGTTAGCAAAATTATGTAGCCCACAACAAACGGGAGAAGTCAAACGATACTTACCGGAACACCCAGAGGCCCGCTCGGTCTAATCTGCCCCCGTTCCGGAAAGGGCTCATTATTGGGCCAGTAGATGATGCATGGTGACAACGGGTCACTCGAAATATTCTGCACCTTGCCGCCGCGGGCAAACGCCCGCCCAGACGGCGTGAGATGCGGGTGTGCCGACACACCCTTCTTGGCTGTCGAGGCCCCAAGCGGGAATGAGGGAGGAGAAGTCATTGGCGGGGCATACTCTTCCTCCTGAAGCCGATCGTACGAGGAGAACTGCGATGCGAACTCGTAGGCACTGGGCGACATGTTTCCGGAATGATGTCTCGAGCTGGGAGCCGAAGCAAAGTGTGGAGAGGGGTTTGGGGGCTGAAGCGCGAACTGCTGGTGGGTAGGCGATGGGTCATTAGCGTTCCCAATGGCGGGACACCGAGGGCAACTACATCCAATGCATGTCAAGTTACGTCTGCGACGAACCGTGCGCAGGAAGGCATCTGTCAGCATGGGGGACGGGAAGCGGAGACAAAGAGGAACAAAAACCTAAGACCACGCGGGAAGATGATTTGAAATGGTTCGGAAAATACTCACCTAAAATTGTGGGCAGCACACTTTTGTGAAAGACATCTGAAGAGCAACCATACGTCAACGGGAAAATTATACGGAAGAGTACAAATATAAATTCGACAAAGAAACAGCGGACCTCTGCTTATCAATATGTAGCCGGGCATTACAATAAACCAGATGATTCCCGATTCGCAAAAGTCGGGACAAGGAATGGGGCGGCTAGACTCACATCCAGTCTCCGAGACGAAAGCTGGTGGGCAAGTTGGACCTGTGGGAGAGTGCATACGCGTCGGGAACCATCGCGGCGCCAACAACGCCGGCACGCACTTAGATTGAGGGCTCATATGGACATGCGGCTGCTGTTATAAATGTCATGAGCGATCGAAGTATAATACAAGAAGCCACCTCACAGCGTTAGGTGAGGCCAGTTCAAATCCTTGGAGCTTCGGCAACATGCAGAGGGAAGAAGGGAAAGAGCAATGCAAGCGTAAACAAAAACGCTCGGGTCGTTTTATCGGCTCCGATGCTTTCATCCTCGGGAGCGATCTGATTCATTCCAACGAGTCGTACATTCCCCATCAACGGCGTTCCGTACAGCCTTCAACACAGCGCTACCGGATGATTAAGGAGAGTTGACGCCATCCCTTATTGCCCACCCGTGTCACTTAGCCTGAGTCTCCGGACCTGGCTGTAGCCATTGAAAAGGACACTAAAGCCACGACACTGGACATGCATGGCTACAGTCGTAGGGTTTAGTCTATTTTCGGTCCCCTTTTGGATCTGAAGTGATGCCGTTTATTTACACAATTATTTTCGGCTATTAGTATTCGGATTTGACTCGGCCCCGGACCTTTCCCAAAGCCCAGGCGGCTATCTCTGCCGCTGCTTTATGCGACTGTCGCTGTGCATGATGAACACGATTACAGTGTAGTAGGGTTCCTTGGATAGCAACTTTGATTTTTCGCTTGTAGACTCGCAATTGTTGAGAACAAAATTTGAGATTAATCAGGTACATACTAGAGTATATAATAAGCTTCCCTGGAGGATCATATGGCGAATTTACAATTTGAATGTCGGTAGAAAAAAAGGAATGTCTTTTTGATGGGAAATGTCATATGGAGGGTTCAATGAGTCTATACCAGAAGAGTAGGACTGGGACTGCCCCAGTCCTATGAAGTAGGACTCAGTCCTATGAAATAGGACTCAGTCCCATTTCTTCGGCTAAAATGTGAAGCAATGCCGACACTCATGTGGCTAATATGTCGCTCTCGCTTGTGCACTCTCGACATCGTTACGGCTGTTTTCATATCTATGCGGAAACGTAAAAAAACAGTTTCGGCCGTTTGATGGTTCACACGGCCCCTAAGTTTAGCATCACAACCTGCATTGTGCCATTTACTGGTATACAAGGATATTGAGAGCAAAGTAAATGTATCTAAAGGTAGAGGACTTTGGGGCCTCTACAAGCGCTGCATATGAGGCTCATTTTTTTTTTTACATTTCCGCATAGAATATGGAAATAGCTGCGAGTAAGTAAAGTGCTGTTCCATTTATCGGCCATCAACATTTGGTATTTAATCTTCGCCTCTTGCACGCCTCGATGCTGTTCTACTTCGCTTTCCTTCAACTTTATTTGCAGGATCAACCTCTTGCTCACGCTTTCGTCGTCGGGTTCAAGACGGCCCGGAAGTCAGATGGTGCGGAAGTGTCAGGGTGTTGAACCGGCGGTGATGGTGGTGGTAGCTGAAGCACGATCCAGAGACATTGAAGTCAGCCATAGCATAATCTGACCGTCCTAGGGCTATTTCCAAGTAAATATATACCTCTCATAACCGAAAGGGTGCTTACCATGATAGTCTAGTTCCAGTGCAGGATCAAGCTCAAAAGCCGTGTTCCAGTGCAACTCCAAAGGCCCGGGATGGTGCGCAGGAGATGGAAGAAGATAGTTGAGTGTTGAATTGCCGGAAATTATATCTGCTTGAGCCCATTTATGTAATGACTTACGTCCTTTGACAGCCTGTCACCAGAAGCGATGTTCATCAACTGTCAACTACGGCAGCAAGTCCTATGCCCATAGGACTGAGTCCTACGCCAATAGGACTGAGTCCTACTTCATAGGACTGGGGCAGTCCTAGTCCTACTCTTCGGGTCACTCCTCGGGTTCAATGGATAATCCACATTTCCGCTCCCCTGGTGGTCCCTCTCCTACTATTCAGGATTTCAAAGTTCAGGATATGCTTAAAAGGTACCATAGAGGTCATTTACCTTGTCCCAGCACCCAATGTAAGTCGAAAGAGCAGCGAAAGTATGTGTAGATAGTAACACGTTATGTCGCGCTTTTGGCATATGAAGGCATATATGATTTTTGTAGCCGTCATTTTTAGTCCGATCGTCTCACTCTTTGGGACAGTATTGTACCTTGAATGGTGATCTATGCTGCCGAATAATGATTTGGACAGAAGTCCATCTCAATAGGTGTATATGGACGAAAAGGAAAGTTGATCAAAGTGGTCATCAAAGACTGATGCACCTGGAAACACATCCCATTCAGCCCCCAGTAGGGTTATGGGCCTAAAACTTTTTTAGGAGGTGTAAATAGCATGTATAAGTACATTCAAATACCAACAGGATTGGGTAGAAAATGGATGCAAGTTGTGTAAAAAAACATTATCCATTGAACCCTCCTTATCCATTGAACCCTACTATACTGTATCTGCATTTGGACCAACGATCAAATTTTTTGCTCGTTGCCATCAATTGCGATCAAATCTCTTCGCCATCGTCGGCAGCGACGACGGCAAGATATACTTCAAAATTGGCGACAAAAATATGCCTGTAAAGTATATAACGGACACGATTTAAATCAAGGGCAAACCAGCCCCCTCCCATCCCCTTCACTTCTCGCTTGTCTGCTGTTGCAGCCTTGACGCGACCGTCCCCCATCCCACTTCTCCCCACGCTGCGGTGGCAGCTTGCACCGGCCGTCGTTTTTAAACGCTGCCTGAAATACCTTTCCAGATGATTGCCAATACACTTGCGTTCAGTATCGTACTGACCCAGTGACTGGCGTGCAACATGTTTCACGCTCAAGGTTAGACAGAGCTCAGTAAATTGAAACGAATCGTCAATTTACTGACTTGTTTCTGATTCAAACCCTCCCAGCTCGAGCTGCCATTTCTGCGCACGGTCCGAAAGCCATTAGATGCCTCCAATGGCTTCTGCGCAAACAGGCTATTTTCCGGCCCAATCCCGGAGATGAATGTTTGACGCAACTCCATGAGAATTCCTTGGTATCTATGCGGAATCGACGCAGATACTCATCATCACCGAAAGTAACCGGAAATGCATGTTCTACAGCAACAATTTGTGGAATATTTCTGTTCAAACTACATATACATGTTCGGAAGTATATACAGTCTTAAACTAGGAAGCGAAACACTCTTCCTCATGGCTCGAGTCTGACCCATCCAGGCAGACCCGAGAGCTTTGGACCCAATTTCATTGTTCCCAAACTCATGTGGTTTCCTCTTCCACCCTCTCGTCTCTCTCTCCCTCTGTACAAGGCCTATGAGTAATATAATGCACGAAAAATCGGCGTTGAGCCTGTTGGGCGCAAGCGAAAAATCAAACAATTGCCAAAAATGGCTAACACCGGAGTTTGGCCAAAATATTTATCGGCGGATATGTTGCGGATACAGCCTGTATCCGCAAAATACCAGCAGAATATTAGATCGAATATCAGCACGCTATTATTTTGCGGATACATCCTGTATCCACAATATATCAACCGAATATTATATCACCAGACTTGTCATTTTTCGTGCATATATATGAAGCCTATAGCTATAGGCAGCTGATTGTAATTATACGGCCTATATATATATGTACCTCTGTACTATGTACCCCCGTCCTGCGCGGCATCTGAGCTCGACTCCCACCCTAACGTAACCCGTCCCCCGGCCGCGGATCACTGCTGCCAACGTTAACACCTTCCACGACCCCATACCAGCCGGCGCTTGAAGAGCCCATCTCTATCTTGAATCCGCTCCTGCACAGTCGACGTTGATCCCATGCCATCCTATACTCGTTGCACCTGTTCTGCTTGTGGGCCCGCTGGCCAGCTACAGCTGGACAAAACAATGCGACTGCATGCCCGGATTGATGCTCGCAAGCACCTCCATTCTATCCTCGTTGCTCCATCTGGTACCAGCTCTGGACCCTCTCACAACGATCAGTCTGCATCTCCAGATCAGCAGCTGTAGCCCGTTTCGGATGCTGAATCACAATCCGACAACGGAGACGATTATTTTATATTTGAGCCTAATTCTGAAACCTCTGGAGATGCCAATCACACGTCGAGTGGGTACTTGTGGCCCGCAAGCGACAATGTCTTGTGAAACCCTCGGATTCTCAACGGATTCGGACGAAAACAGCGACTCGCCCGAGGTAGCGGATGAATCCTCCGAGGATGAAGAAATCGTGGTCGATGAGCCGAGAGACGAAGACGTTGACGACCTTGCCAGCGATCCGCTCTTCCGCACCCCTTCTGATAACGCGGCGGTCGCTGGGGTAGAGTCGGAGTCGGGTCAACAACCATAGCATTTGACGGACCGGCTTCAGCATTGTTGGGGAAATCAGATGAAGGTGTAGAATCACGGAGAGCGGGATCGAGCATAAAAGAGTGGAAAGGATGAATGGATTGGGCCGGCCCTGCGCTACTGGTCTGCGCTTCAAGCTGGGATACACTCAGAGTTGGTGTGTAGGCATAAGTCATTTCATTTTCAGGCAGTTGCCTATAGACATTCGGGGGTAATTCTTCCAAGGGCTGGGTTTCTGAAGACGTGAACGGATCTAAAAAATTGGATGTAGACTCCAGCCTTTGCTTTTTGCGCTGGCTTGAAAGAGGCGCTGGGTTTTCGCTAGAGTTAGGCTGCGCCAAAGGACGCGTGACAGGACGTGGTGGACGCGTTCTTTCGGTCCTGGATGGAGGAGGCCCCTTCCGGGACGACATTGGGGGTAGATTTGAGGCGATGATACGCGAGGATGGGGGATACTGTAGTATTATGTTCAATTCGTAAGGCCATTTTTGGCTTTTTCGGTGTGACGACCGGAACCTTTCGTAACCGAGCCCGTTTGGGCAGTTTGATCCGCCGGCAACACTCGGCTACGCTCGGCTAGCTCGGCTAAGGCCAAAATTTGCTCCGTGACGCAGTGACTTACGAAAATTTTCGTAGGTTTTTGGCCGTGTGACATGTGACTATACGAATTGAATGGGAAGAGGAAAGAACGGAATGGGAGAGAGAGAAGCGACGCGTTTCTGATCACGTGGGCGCTTCTTCGGCTTACCCTTTAGTCACTATTAAGCCTTTACCTCTTTCCACGACAGCACGACCTCCAGCACCAGCACATCAAGCGCAACGATACTCAAAACTCTGGCGACACTGTTACATTGCTCTGTACCACCCGTAGCCCAAGTTCTGGAGCAAAACATTCGGAATTGCACCAATGCCGACGACATTTACATCTGCTACAAAGCCAGTCCCTTCCGCTCTAATTTTGCTCCTATCCTCTTAGAATCTTTGCAGGCATCTCTTAGGGTCTGCTACACCTTGAATCTCCTCGTAAAGCGGTTCTAGATCACTTAGGATACCGGTGCGACATCATCCATTTACAAGGAATGCCCACTGACCTTATGCTGAAGCAGGTCTGCCCCCATCCATCTCACAGATCGATCCAATGTACTTACCAAATCACCCGTTGGCTTTTGCAGGACCTCGACGAAGCCCTGGAGCCTCCGACGACTCAGATTGATGCGCCATGGCGCCTGACGGTCTCCACCGCTACATTGTCAGGACGCTCGATCCGCCCTCCTTCTACTTTCTTCTCTGCGCTAGCGCTCAACGCATAGGCTGCGCCAGTTTCTAGCCCCGATTCGGTACGTTAAAGGGTCAAATCTACTGGCTTATCTATTTCAGCCTCCTTCGGTGCGGGCGCCCGCCAAGGGACCTGCAGAGGCCCTTTAGTATTTGTCATGATTTCCGGACAGCATTTTATTTTTCCAAATGGGCGATGGAGTGACTCACCACCCTCGCTTTCCCTGTCAGTCGTGGCCACGTGGGGGGTGTAAAGAGCGATATACCGGCCAATCTCGTTCCCTTTGTCAGCAAAAGGATCCCCATTTATCGAGAAGTTCGGTTTTGGTTGAAACGCTGTTACACTTCGGTCACTAAGTAGCAGTTTTCCTCTCACTTTCATGACCACCCCAATTTTGCCACGAAACAGACAGCCTCGTCCCCCAGGACGACACACCCCGCTGAAAATATACAAGGGTCTTTTGGAAAACAGAAGAGATGCCAATGGGCAAGCCTTGCTTCAAGTTTCAGTTGTTGGAAACATCAATAGAAACGAGAAATCTGTGAGTGACGGCTGGCTACATATTCTGACCCAGCTAACTCGGGGGACATTGAGGAGCATCACTTGCAGGCGGCATTGGCCACCCATACAGTACAGATCCCGATACTGGCTCAGTTCGGCTCGTCGAGAATTACGCGGAGCTGTATCCCAACAATAGATGGATGGACACCACGACATACCTTCACTCGACACAAACCATCTCCGAATCATGTTCTGCAGCCCTGCTCAACCACGACTATACATATTACATGGCGCTCAGAGGTAAACTGTGTTGGAATATGGAGTGGCTGTGCGAGCTGTTGCGAGCTCGGCATTCTCGGGCACTGCCGTGCATTGCCTATCGTAGTCAGAGCAGTGTTGAACCAGTGCATATGGCTGTGGTAGCAACGGAGAGTAGTATAAAAGTAGTGTACTTTCACCGTTCGGATTACAGCGAGATTCCCCACCGTTGAAGTCTGCGCTCTGTCCTTGAGGGGCCTATTTCTACCAGCCAAAACATTCCTAGCGCTTCCTATTTTATTTAAGACCGTACCCAGAATAATATATTCTCACATCTTAGACGGCACATTGGACCCATCGACTCTGTTTTTGTGGACGGGCCTTGATTGTGGCAGCACGGGTTTGTTTTCAGTCAAAATTCAGCTTTCCATGCTCCGTTCCCACTATTAACCGACTTCATTTGAACAAACCTAGCAGTTACCCGCGCTTAGCCACGGAATTGAAAGAAAAATAGAGGGCCAACTTGAATTCTTTTCAAATCAACACTTGAACTAAGGTTTTTCTCAATATGTTAATTTTCGGAAAAATCATAGAATTCGGCCATTCTGCTCGTGGCAATGTCTACATTTGCAACTGTTTCACGCCCTCCGAAAGGTCGACGCGGTCCTCCACGCTTCCCAACAACGCCATCTACTTCGACTCCGACTCCGCCGGTGCCGCCGACTGTGCCAGCGATATGTCTTGTCAGCAATGAGTTCAATAGGGGAGAGAAACGTATTCACCAAACATTTTTGTGCTGCGTCGATGTCCCTATTCACGTCGCGCTCATCGGAAACGGCGGGCGTGACATCCCAAAGTCTAGCCAAGGTTGTTTGCGCCATGTCGAGGATTAACATAGCGCGGTCCTTCAGGTCAGACGGAGCCGAGAGCTGGTTTGGGTTGGTCTGCTCATCGGAGCCAAGGTCTGGCACGGCGGGCGCGACATCCAAAATTCTACCCAAGTCTGTTCGCGCCTTGTTGATGATTAACATAACGCTGTCCTTCTGGTCAGACGGAGCCGAGCGCTGGTTTGGGCTGCTGTGCTCGTCCAAGCCAGAAGCAAGGTCCGGCAGTTCGGGCTGGGACGCGGAATTGGTAACAAAATCAGAAGAGGGGGGTGAAGAAGGGGGAAGATGGTGATGAGCAGGTTGCCAATGGGCGAAATTACCTCATCCTTGCATCGTTTTTCTACGCCCTCAACTCCGCCATCGTCCTCGGGCTGGCGGGTTCTCTTCAACGAATCACCCTTCTCCACCTGGATATTGCGGGTTTCATTGGAAGGGTCGGCCTTTGGCGCATTGGGCACTGGGGTAGCCATTGGGACGATAGAGGGAAGGAAGAGAGAAGCCATTGACTGGCAATCAATGACGACCATTTGTCCCATGCACAGACCAGTACGTACACAAAGCCCCACATAAGTTAACAGCGGAATATTTTATTGTGGGATGAAGGCTGCGAGCACTCTCGGGCCGTAACCCCGAGCTCTTGCTTACCCGCTCCGCGCTCTTGGTTGATCTGCTCCTGTATTATAATTTCGGCCGGTTTCAGCAGGGATAAGGACTCAATTATGAACCCCGTGCCTTATAATGTATCTCTTTCGGCTGTATTCCGCAGGATAAGGGGCCATTTTGAACCACATGCCTCACAATGGCATTTTGAACCCCATGCCTCACAATGGAACCCGCCATCCAGTGCATTATAATTTCGGCCAGTTTCAGCACAGGACAGTGCAGAGGGGATAGAATGTACCAAAACATGCACACAAGCCAAGGATTTCTGATTATCGCAGCATTGCGGGCAGTATCTCGTCGCCAAATACAGGGCTCTAAGCAAGATCAATCAGCGGAGTCAACGGTTTGAACGAACAGCGGTTTTCGACTGATTAATCCAAGATGAGATTGTTCAAACAAATCAACTGCCGAATGTACAAAGAGAACAGGCACGGGGACTCGAACCTAGGAGCAGGTTAGCTGAAGCACGTTGATCAACCATTGTACGAGGCGGTGATGATGGACCGTTCTATCCGTGTGGTGTTGTGTGGTGGAAAATCGATGCAGCTGAAATATGTATAACTTTTTTTTGTGCCTATATCTTTGTTCCTTCCAACATTTCTTCCCACATCTGCAGAATCGGCCTTTTTTGGTTTTGACATTTCTATTGTGCCCTCTCTTCATCCAAGATCAAAGTCTCCAATGGTGAGATTCGCTCTTCGAGATTTGTGCGTAACGCCGGCGTAGACTTCATTTTGGCAGGTGAAATCCGTAAGCTGGCTTCCGAATGAATCGTGCAACCACCGATATCACTAGCAACCACTCCGGTTGGAGCAGTCAAACGAAGGCGTTCAGGATGACCGGTGATCTCATAGAACTCTTTCCAGGCTCCAAAAATCACTGACTTCCCTTTTACGATTAGACGGACAATATAAGTAGGCCATTGACGCACATAATAAATCAGGATATTGGCCACGTCCACCGCAACTATGAGACTATTATTTCATTCGTGAGTATACGGGATTGCATTGCAACTTGAATAACTCCACCAAAAATAGACAAATCCTAATCATCAATTAATCAGAAGTAAGCATTAAGACACACATCTCTGGAGAAGAGACGCACCATCTAGGACAAAACAGTTCACAAACCGGGAGTGATAGTTTTCATGCCGCCAATGCAATATACCCACACAGAAGTGTAAATGCAAAAATAAGTAGGTCTCGGACTGCTCTACAAAAAGTCTCAAACACAAATGGAATCCGGCCAAGCTAAACAAATCAATGTATTTTTGCTTCACTGGCAGGAAATAAGGTAAGCAAGCGGAAGCCCAAAGCGCCGGCAATCGCTTGTCTTGAATAATGAACTCTCATTTGGCTGATGAGGAAAATGCGGTTAGCATCCACAATATACGCACTAACAGGTGCTCTAAACCTGGAAATCTACTCGATGTCACTGGCCTCCAGGCAGTATGTCTATTGACTATCCTTTGACTTTTTTCTGGTGACAGATCCCGCCCAGTGTTGATGACTCTTTCCTTCAACACGCTGCATCTTTGATTCCCAAGGACACCATCTTCCTGATCGAAGACATTGACTGCGCCTTCGCATCCCGGAGTGACGAGGAGGACCGAGACGAACTTTACGGTGCTGGTGGCCGAGGTCCTCTTGGTCACGCTCTCGGGACTCTTGAATGTGATTGATGGTGTCGGCAGCGAAGAAGGGAGGCTTTTCTTTGCCACGGTACAGTTTCTCCTTATCCTGCCATCCTTGTCCTCTAAGCATTATGCTACCTCATAGACAAATCACATAGACCGCCTCGACCCGGCCTTACTGCGCCCTGGATGAATCAATTGTAAAGTCACCTACGGACTCGCCATGAGAGACCAGGCGCAGTCGCTGTTCGTGCACTTCTTCACCGAATCCCGGTTTCTGTCCTTTGGAAAAGACGAAGTAAACACCACCACGCCGGAGGCTGTTATCAGCAATCTTGCAACCAATTTCTCACTCGGCATTCCACCCGCGGAATTCTCTATCGCAGAGTTGCAGTGCTACCTTCAGGGACACAAGACAACGCCGATGGCCGCTGTCGTTGGGGTGCCGGCCTGGGTTGCTGAACAGCGGATGGAGCGAAACGCTAGGGAAAGGGAGGGAAGCAGACTGCAGAATGCGACAGCGGCGTCAGGAGATGAAACAGACAGGGATTATCCATCGGACGAACAGGAAACTGACCTGGTGGGCACAACACACCAGTCCGAGCAACGAGGGCCGCTGGATTACGAGCAATTTGCGCCCGGACTGACTGCCCCCGTCGTTGTCACAAAGGCAACAAACAACGATACAGCCCGTCTCCCTCTCCGCCTTGTCAATCTGTTCACAAAATGCAATGCACATTGACTCGCCATCCTTTTTCTTCCCTCGCGTATGGATCACGTCAATCAAATACGACTATCTGCTTTGAATGAAACCGGGGAACGAGATGCAAATAGTCTCATACCTTCCCATCTACCGTAATATCAACGCCTGTTACGGAATATTTATCCTTCCAGCCGTCGGAACTGTGGAGAAGTCAATACAAGTCCCGAGAAAATATTGTAGACTCACGAAAGCGTAGAATATCTGTCTTTCACGACCCTCACGACCTCCTTCTCCACCTTCGCCACCTCCTCGTTGAGCAGCCGACCAGAAATGACCTGGTACGAGGGCATTACGTCCGTGGCAGTTGACCGGAACATTAAGAAGAGCTTGATGACCTCGGGATCGAGCGTCCCAAGGAAAGGAAGGTTGGCGGAGATGGTCGCGCGAAGGAACTGAGTACGGACAAGCTCCGCTTGCGCGTCACTGAACGGGATATCGAGGCCCTTGAAAACTTTCAGCTGGGTCTGCATGCTCTTCTCCACGACTTGAAATTCATTCCGTTTACGCTTCCGAGACGGCTCCTCAGATAGACGGCATCCGCTACGAATTTTCAAAGCCATGGACATTGCCCGGCCCTGACCGGCGATCTCGGCAGGCTGTTGATGCCCATTAATGCGTGATTTGCCGGAGAGTCGCCGCTCGACAAGCCCAGAACGCTAATTCACGGACTTTCACAGGAAGGGATCAAATTCGCAAATTCTCACGAGTTTTCATCAAAGTTTTGAAGTTTCCCAACGCTGCGCGATGTAACGAAATGACGAAGATGGCGTGGACTGTTGGGCTGGGAGAGTTTGAGTGCTCTGGTTGCACGGGGAGTGCAAAATACATTGCTCTGAATTTCCAGTCTTGCTCACGTTCACTGGGCCCTGACCAATGGCTTTGAGCTCTAAAATCGGGTTGGTCAACAAATTAGACAGGCACATGACACGGATCATGCTCTAGAGTGGCCCAGTTGGAAGCCTCCATCTTTGTGATTTTGTTTATACTGAATCCCAATTTCGGGCGCCAAACCCTTATCTCGATTTTTCATTGATTTTGTGCGGATTAAATGTTCATTCTATCGGAGAATGGTTGTTGTTATCCCACTTCACATTATGGTGTGCTCATCCAACCCAATTATCTCAAGCTCTCCAACATTCCACGCATATTGTCACAAACGAATGGATGAATGGTGGTTGTCGTCAGTGTATCCTGGAATTTTTACCAGGTTTGTGCCATGCGAGAACAGCGGAGCAGGGCGAAAACATCCTTGTGACGCGCTGAAAGTCGGTCGAGCGCCGAATGGAAAATTCTTCTGGCGAACGGGAGAGAAAACTTCCGAGGACAAAGAACACACGCCTTCTGAAGGAATAGAGGTCCCCACCCTCGAAATGGGCGCCCGTTGGCGGGATAACATCATCGCGGATCCAGGAAGCCTTCACATCCTAAGTCGTTTAGCGGATTGTGTTGCCAGGGGCTTGGTCAGTTGTCGAACGACGAATGGTTTTCGGACCTTTTGCACTGGTTTCGCGTGATTGCTGATTATTTACCTGTAATCCGAATTGTTGACGACTGTAACAATGGGCGATGATGTTTGCGGATATCTTCTTCCGCAATAAAACAAGCCAGCAAAATATAGACATTTCAGCGGCGTGAAACGATGTGATTTGATGACTCAGCAAAGATCGAAGAACGGCGATAAGAAGAGGCACCCGGCGCAAAGGCATGGAGAATCTCGCAGAAAAACAGATACAGTATAGTAGGGTTCCTTGGATAGTGAGACATCCTTGGGTATTATTTTTTAAAAAACTCCCGAGCGTCATCCCAGGTTAAAATTTTGTTACGAAATACATCCTATATCGAAGCCTCGTGTTCTGAATTAATTTCAAGCGCATAGACGTGTCGGTGCTGGAAGAGAAGGTCATTTGGTCTAATTCATTGCCTAATCAGGTCATCAATCACTTTCCTTCTCGTTGATTGTCCATTAATCGGGCCACTATTGACCTGAACTATTTCCCTTATTAAGGTCAAACTTCTTGGCTGCAATCTCCTCTAAAAAATCGGGCAATCCGGCCGAGATTGATGCATCTAAAATGAGATCGCGCACACAAAAGACGTGACACCTTTGTGGGCACGTGATACATTTGTTGACAAGTGATCGTCCTTCTTCTGTCCGCGCCCAGCCGCGCCGCTGTCCGGTCTCCCGCGCAAATCCGACCTATCCCGCCCTGAATCCGACTGCTACAGGAATAGCCGCCGAAAGTCAACCCACAGGAGCCGATGGGGCAAGAATGATGATGTGTGACATCACACTATCCAAGGAACCCGATGTGTGACTGTTCGGTCGTTGAGATCAATTTTTTTATCTGGCTACATTCTATACACTTAAATTGTGAAATTTCGAGGCAGTATAGCTCATTATAAGTTCTAGTATGTACAAACTTAAATCCAGATTTAATTTCTTTGCATTGCGGACTTGGCATCAGAAACATCAAAGTGGGTATCCAAGGAACCCTACTATACTGTATATCAGGTTGGAAAGCCTTTAGCCGGTTGTCTGAGTGTGCTGAGGCAAGAAAAACACGAAAAGAAGAGAGGCAGTTGGTGGATCCAGGGAGTACGATCTGGATGACGCTACAGCCATTCACAGGAATCCGATGAAAAACAAGGTCAACTGCAATATCGTTCCTTGGTAACGCAGCGTGGCAGCAGAGCGAAGATATGCATGTTGGACAGTGTGTTCGGACAGAAAGAAGAGATGATCATCGAATCATGAAAATCAATGGTAAAGGTGTCTGGGCACAATGAGCTGCTACTGAGGGCAAAGGACACCATAGGGACGCTATAGCCAGCCAGTAGAAGGGTGTGAGGCAACAGAACGAAGTCGGCCAAGGTTTTTCAGAGGTTCATGGTGGTGGTGGGAAGGAAAATAGAGAGAAAGACCGCAGACGAGGACGCACTAGCCAAAGAGAGGCACCAATGTGCCATCACCAAGAGGAAAGTGTTTCCGGTTTTGCTTTCTCCTTCCTCCTTACTCTCCTCCGGGTCTGACTTTCTATGCCCATGTCCTCTGGCCCTTTCCTGACCCACAAGTACACACACAAGGATCCCGCCTCTCCTATGACAACCGTCCACGAGGCTGACTGTTCGCCCTGTATCTACCGTGTTTACTCCGCGCCGCATCGAGAGAATGCAATTACCCAAAGTGCAACCCGAACTATATTACAGCCCTCTGGAACTCAGGTATACTACTAACTGGGGCACAGAGAATTGGGAATGTGTGGATTACCATCGGCTTGAGTTAGTTGGCGGCGTGGGGGCATCAGTCCTCGTCGTGGATTCGTTGGAACGAAATCTATGATAAATAGGCTGAGAGTGTTATACGAGCATATTGATTATATAATAAGGCAGCACCAGCATGAGGGCAAACGAAGTTGAGGAAATATAAGTAGGTGAACCTCTGAAAATGGCCGTCGAATCGACGACCGTTGCTGTAACGGTCTCGAGCGGCAGCCCTTTAGTCTTTATATGTTCGACGCTCGGCCCCGGCGCATTCTAAAAAGAGACTCTGCCTCTTCATGAACATCTAACGATGCCAGCACTCATTCCATGCCCACAAATTTGATACCACCGAGAAATTTGTACCCTTTCCACTTATGAACAAGGAAAAAGCAAAATACACTTGTGGAGTCAGAACTGCTCAAATACAGAAAGTTTTATACAACTTGAGTCGCCGGTGGTTAAATTTTCTGTGAGTCTCTCAGAGTATTAATTCCATGCCCACAAATTTGATTCAACCGAGAATGTCGTACTTATTCCACTTTTGAAGAGGACAAAGCAAAATACTCTTGTGGAGTCAGAACTGCCCAAATACAGAAAACTTTACACAACTTGAGTCGCCGGCGTTGAATTTCTATGGGTCTCTCAGAGTACTCATTCCGTGCCCACAAACTTGATTCCACGGAGAAATTCATAGCCATTCCACTTTTGAGTGAGGACAAAGCAAAATACTCTTCCCAAATGCAGAAAATACTACACCACTTGAGTCGCTGGTGGTTAAATTTTCCATGGCTCTCCCTGAGCGTTCTTTCATGGTACGAAACCTAATTTGAGCGAGAAATCGGCACCCATTCCACTTTTGAACGGGGTAAAAAGCAAAATATGCTTGTGGAGTCAGATCTGCATGCCCAAATTCAGAAGATATTATGCCACTTGAGCCGTCGGCGGTTAAAATTTCCACGGCTCTTCCTGAGCACTCATTCCATGCTAAAGAACCTAATACGAATGACAATCCGTACCCATTCTACTTTTGAACAGTGAAAAGCAAAATGGGCTCTTGGAGTCAGAACTGTCTCCGTTACAAACCATTCTTCGAAAAACATAAGGTAGGTGTCATACACATCCATCGAGTCACGTGATATCACAGCGTGACACCGACTCCCGCCCATACTCGTCGGCAACGGTGGGATATAAATAAAAAGTAAACCACAGAAAGGCTTAGTTTGACCCAGGGAACAATCCTGTGGTCTCAGACTTTCAATATTTGGCCTCACTAAATGTTTTATTGCTTATTTTTTGCAAAGTGCTCAAAACACGAAAGGGAGCGGGTACAAGGGGGACTCAACTTTAAAATTTTGGAGTCAGGTTGAATTAGGGCTAAAATGAGGGCTGGCAATCGAATTCTGATTTTTTTAGAATTTTTCCCGATTTTTTGTCTAAATTTTCCCACGGGGGGGGGGGGGGGGGGGGGGGGGTCTGACCAATTCTTTCTCGAAAAACGTTCTAATGAACGCATTCATTTCAGATAAAATGTCAAAAAAATCGGAAAGAATATTCAACTTTGCCATCAAAGTTGCCCTATCTCCACCACCTGAACTCATATCAAGCTGAAACCTTCGGATATCAATTTCCCAACCACTTTTACACCCGATTTCGACCTGACTCCAAAATTTTAAAGTTGAGTCCCCCTTGAGCGGGTACATACTTAATTGGTCGGGCCCGGTAAACTTGATGCTATCACCGCCCAAAACCGGTGCCAAGGCCCTATAGCTACGAACCCAGGCACCGCATTCGCATTGGGGCCGTCAGATTCTGATGATAAAGGCGCGCTTATAAGTCCAGAGGCTGAGGTTCCACGCTGCAAAACATGTCTGGTCAGCGGCACAGTACGGCCGTCGGATTTAGGGATCGATGCGTGTCAAGTGGCTTGCTCCAATGAGTCCGCAGCTCGTCCTGATGCCTGGAAGGAATCGATGGATCCAATTCGTCTTGTATTTTAATCAGCGATGGGATCACAAAATCTCCCAAAACAGACGCAGCTGTATGCCATTAGTCATCCCTTCACCGACGAGTCGGAGGCAATTTGTCGTGCCAATCGCCTATTGCTTGTAGGAAATAAGTCTGCCTAAGACATTGAACTTCACTACTACACGCCACTCTTCGTTAAAGACTCGGAACCCATGCTGCAATACTAACCTTTCATCACCTCCCCAGAGTCCCCGATGGATGCAAGATGGATGCATGTGCATGGATTGCAGGTGCGTGACTTTGCTCTGCCGAGGTCTAGCCCTAACTAATCATGTTCCTTGGTTATCAGTCGCTCGTTACGGCTTGAGTGGTTACGGTGTTTCGTCGTTGCGGTTGTGATATCAATGTCAAGTCGGCCCCCATTCGCACTTTACTGTATTAAGTTCATGTTTTGTTCCCTTCAATGTTTGTCTTCTGACCCCAACTATTGTTTCTAAGTGTATTCTCTCCCTGTGTATTGAACTATCCACCATTTATTACCTAAGAGTAGTCATTGTACCTCGCCAATATATATGTTTTATTCCTTTTTATTGTGGGATTATGGAGCAAAATAAAACTGTCGAAACGGGCCAGAACAACCCGAGGGTTACTCCGTCCGTGGGGCGGTCCGCTCCGAGGCAAAGGCCGCCCACCTCCAAAAACTCTTCGCTTCGCACGGCGACAAGTTTGAAATCGCGATCATTCCCGACATTGGCGTGGTACGCGTTCTGCTCTTCGTATCCTTACTTTGATTGTCAACTCAAAAATCCTGTTATTTTACAGGAAGGCGCATTCGATGAGGCGGTCAGGGACGTAGACGCGATCGAGCACACCGCCTCTCCGTTCCACTTTCAGGCTGACGACCCCGCTGGTGGCCTGCATAGCACTCACGGTTGTATGCTACAGAGATCATCGACCCCGCTGTCAATGGTACCGTCTCCATTCTGCACAGTGCCCTCAAGCACGGGAAAAACGTCAAACGCGTGGGGAAGCACTTTATACTCAATTGCGATGTCTATTAAAGAAGTTCAACAGCTTATGCGGTGCTTTGGTAACCGCGTTCTTTTAGCTATTGGTGTATATTCATAGGTGTGAACATTTACCGGCTCGTACATGCGTCGTTTTGCCATTAGTTACTGTAACTGTGTGCGAGAGCGAACATCTGTTCTTTTTTTGAAATGAAACTAGAACTATAACAGATATGGATTGTGCCTGAAAAAATCTAATCAAAATAAATTCAACTCAGGGACTGAGGATTCAAGCCGACATTTTATTGGACTTGCCGAGGCTGTCTGTACACGTTGAGTGATGATGGGATCTTACGCGGCCACGGCAGGCACGGCATGAGTGACAGAGCCCGACGAAAAAGGTTAGGGCTGATGGCGGAGTTTAAAAAGGCTTCGGACACCCGTAATTTTAAAAAGAGGGTGATACTCACATCATGTAGCTGTTGTTCCGTCCAAACTTGAGGTGAAACCCAGTATTATACAGTGGCGGCAAAAAAGAACCGCCGCACTGGTTTAAGCCGGTCTGTCTATCAACAGAATTCATAGACAGACGGTCACTGGTCTAACTGGGTTCGATACAAGGGGAGCTGCCCGCGCTGTTGGTAGCTTACTGGGGCTGAGCCCAGAGAACGCATGCGTCGTTTTGCCATTGGTTACTATATCTGTCTGCGTGAAAGGTAGAAGAAGACGTTGGGAACCCGGAGACATTAGGGACAGTCAGAGTATGCGCTTCAGATGCGCTTAACACATGTGCTTCAGATGTGCTTCAAGGATTTTCAAAGCGTGGGAAAAGCACATAAATCTTTAAGCACATCTGAAGCGTTGAAGCGCCTCCAGAGGCGCTTCACGCACGCTTCAAAAAATGTGCTTAAAGCGTTCATTTCTTGCTTGACTCCTATGTATACTATCCTACTGCGCTGACTCACATACCAATAAAATTTGAAATTTGTTTCCCGCATCCAAGCTGTCGCCAGAGGAAAGTGATGAGAGGCTGTCGGTGGTTGCATGGTACGCATAGCGGAGACTTTCTACGTGGTTTTGGCATCGAAGGCGGGCTGCAGGCCGCCGACATAAGAAGATGCGACCCTGTCGGCCTTTGTTATACGCCTCCTTCAAGTGCCTTCTCCCGGGCTGCGTGACGAAGTGCAGGCAGGAAGCATCCGGCAAGATATGATCTCCGAACAGCCACTGTGGTGAGATAATCATATTTTAAGCACATCTGGAAAAGGGACGGTCAGAACAAACCGGTGCTTATCACACGCTTATGATGGCAAATTAAATCTTCAAGTACTTGTGAAGCACATCTAAAGCACCAGGTTAAGCGCATCTGAAGCGCGTACTCTGACTGTCCCTATTAGGCGATGATCTCCGTCGACAGTAGCGCCTCGCCGCATCGCCGCTCGCTAGGATTTTTGTGACGAGAGCTCTCTAGTTTTGTGCAATTGTGCAGGTCATGGAACTCGTCTCCCGCGGTGATAAGGTGCAAGGAATTTCCATAAATAGAGTCATCCGGCGGGTTAGCTTGCGGGTCTCGGCTCTTCCGATGCTAAAGCAAGTCGCGATGCCGGACGCATTTTTTCAAATCGATCCACATGCTCCAGGGTAACTGAATGCCTCGAGAATGCCACTTGGAAGGCCGGTTGCCAGGGAGTGAGCTACTTAATCGAATTTATTTTTATTCTTACCTAAGATTTTCGAACGTGTGGGCCTGCTAGTTTTCGGGTCCCCGCCCTCCCGATTCTGAGAAGCAAGCCCATCGATCCACATGCTTCAGAATGCCACTTGGAAGGCTGGTTGCCAGGGAGTGAACTGATCGAATTGATTCTTATTTTTACCTAAGATTCTCGAACGCGTGGGCTCTTCGGGGGAACAAATTCAATTCTCTGGAACCTTCTGCCGTTCCTGCCGGGATGGGAACAGTGCGTCGGCCAATTATGTTATCTTATAATCCACTCCTCTGTGACACAATCCACAATGACTCTATTACACCCCGAGCTCTTGTGGGCGCAGCGGAGCTCAGAGTCCGACGAGACAATGGTACGCCGCTTTCGGTTTGCGGTATTCCCACTTATGCATCATGATCCAAAGAATGTCGTCTACCTCACTGTGAACCTTGCTGACATCCAGGTGAACACCATGGATTACAGTCTTGAGCCCACAAAAATCTTTTTCAAGGCCACGTCTGGAAAGTATGTCATTGACGACTCTCCTTCCATGTATTACTTCAACTTTCTTTGCAGCGCCACGACAGGGTGCGTCAAGGACTACACCTTCAGCCTAAACTTGTTCGCGGAAGTTATCCCGGAGGTTCGTAGTATCCATCTCAACCATACTGTTTTCATGTTTGTCGCAGAAATCGTCTAAAGCACTGACGGAACGTTCGCTGTCCCTGGTCCTCCACAAGAAAGAGCGGCAGATTGAATACTGGCCACGCCTGACGAGGGAGAAGGCAAAAAACGGCCAGATCAAGACGGACTTCAGCAAATGGGTTGACTCGGAGGATCAAACACTCGACGCACAGGATGACCACGATTTTGAAGCAGCCTGGAGCATGCCCCCTGCCTCGAGGATAGCAAACCCTGGGATGGGCGGGATGGACTCGAGAAGGTCAGTAACATTTTTCCTAAATACCGCCCGCATTCTGACGTTCTTTCCAGATGATGGCAGAAATGAGCGGCGCCAGATGCTCCAGTTTATTCGGCAGCTCAAGCTCCCAAGGCGCGCCTACCGGTTTCTCGCCGACCTTGAAACCAAAGTCCACCGCAGGCTCGTCATCAAAGAGAAAGACCCGTGAAGGCGATGAAGAAGTAAACCCTTTCTTAGGGGGGAACGAGGGGGCAAAGAAGCGCAAGCGTACCGACGATGCAGAAGAATGAAGGTGGGACTTAATTCCTGGTCCCACAACACAGTTCTACTTGGTCTGAACATCACTCACTGTCAGTGAGATTTTGTGTCTCGAGGTTGAACGGTGACCCAAACTAGGATAAAAAAATTTGGCTCTTTCGTGAATAAGTGTGCCAAATCTCGTGCAAATCAATTGAAACTACTATCCCTTGTTTCTTACTGCCGCTGTCAGCTCGGTGAAGAAGTCGCTCATTCCAAGCTCCCGGGCGTCAATTGAACCTCTGTCCTGCCAGAAACGTGCCGCCAGAAGCCTGTTCAAGTCGAAAAAATTCGAATGATTTGTAATAAGCCGATCGAAGGATCAAGTTCATCAACAGACTACAACGTGTGATACGAGCACAGATTTTGTTGTAGCGTCTGGCTAGGAGAGACTATCTTCTGACGCCTCTTAGGGGCTCCTGGGCCTCTCGCTGGGTGAATACTTCCTTATGGCTATTGAACGGCACCAGATAATAACATTTTGGGACCTCTCTTGGGCCTCTCCCCTTGCTCTTGTGCTTATTACCATTTCTTGGCGGGATCCTGGAGTGAGGCGATGTTTTGTTGTAGAGATCGGCCGAAGTTCCGCGCCGACGACGCCCCTTGGCCTCCCCACTCTGACATCACGTGATTATTTCCCATCACGTGTATACGCGAGAGTAGACCAAATGTGGAAGGATTAATTGCTGAACCTTTAGGTTTGGCTACCCAGGGGAAGATGGAATTCGGCCATCATTTAGTCAGACAACATTGGTCACCACGGGAAAATTGGAAAGAAAGAGGGGAAAGACAAGACTAAGCGCTCAAAATGCACATTCCAAGCAGAGGTCACATGAAAAATGCCGATATTTCCGATCTCCTCGCCGATGGGATCACGAAGATTTCCTCGTCTCCGCATACGAGTTTTTCGAGGTCAAAAGGGCTGGAAATCAGAGAGATGCCTCCTTAGATGCCAATGCATCGTCTGAGCACATTTCCAAATTTGTGGAATTTGTGGAAGGGATGGAAGAACAATTTGACGCTTGTGTGACGGGTTAAGGAACCCTGCCCGGTAAAGGAAATGTGCGGGGAAATTGCTGGGCCACTTTTGAGGTGCGCTCCGCAGAAATGGATAGCCGCACTGATTGTTAAGCCAGAGACCTGAAATCTCCCCATTCTCGAGGCCTGCACTCACAGATCCGTCCATTGCCATGCTTGCCGATGCCATTGACGAGTTAACTCGCCTCGTTTCGTCCCAGCAGCAGTTGTCCCCCGCAGCTCCACGTCTCGACTCGCCGCCTTCGTCACCTCGTCCCGCGTTGTGTTCATATTGCAGCAATCCTGCGCATTTTATTGCTCGTTGCCCGCTCGCCACTGCAGATATTCGCGCCGGAATTTGCAAGCGTAATGCAGAGGGAAAAGTTGTCCTTCCCTCTGGCGTGTTCGTTCCGCATCGCATCGCAGGCCCAGATCTTCGCACGCGCATTAGTTCTTTGCACCGCGAGAATTCAGCACGTTTCGTACCTGTTTCGCAGTCCGCAGATATTCCCACAGCTCCCGTGTTGTCCTCCTCATCATCATCGCGCTCGCACCATTCGGCTCCCACGTCCGTTCCACCACATGTACTTGCTCCGACACCACCAGCCTCCGCGCATTCCGCCGCCACATGATCGCACCTTGCTCAGTCACTTCTCAACTCCGCCCTCGCAAAATTATGAATCCGGCGGGCGCAGGGGCGATTCCCTGTTCGCTGTGGCGTCTCAATACCATCGTTTTGACGCACCACGATCCGTACACGGCAGCACATTCATCACAGAGAATATCAATCACCAGCATGGGAAAGTGGGAATACATATCCTTTCTGGTGCAATTGCCTTGGACGCACTGTACAACTCTGCAGAGCGTTTTCCTCAGTCCAGATGCCATCCCGAAACACCCACAGTATTGCTCCAAAAGCTATATAGCTGGGCGACTGAGCCAAACATAGCCCACTCCATCCATTGGCTCCATGGTCCGGCTGGGGCTGGAAAATCAGCTGTCATGCAGACACTCTGCGAACGCTTGCAGGATGCTGGGACGATCTGCGCAAGTTTCTTCTTCAAACGAGGTGACCAAACACGTGGCAATGCAAAGTGCTCTTTGTAACTCTCGCCTACCAACTTGCCATCTGTCAGGATGATTTGAAGGCGTTGATCTCGCGGAATGTAGAAACGGATCCTTCAGTTCTCGGGAGAGGTATGGATGTGCAACTACGCACCTTGATCCTTGAGCCTCGCAATCTGCTCCAGAATGATGCACTGCTAGTTCTTCTCATTGACGGATCGGATGAGTGCGAAGGGCGTAATATTCAGCAGGAGATATTACGCTTGATTCAATCCACTGCTGACGAACAATTCTGTCGGCTTCGGATTCTTGTTGCCAGCCGACCTGAAGCACATATCAAGGAGACGTTCGAGGCCCAGTTTTTTCAAAGAGTAACTCACACCACCAATATTCAGCAGTCATTCGAGGACATCCGGACTTACCTCTGTGATGAATTTTTGCGCATTCATCGCGAGCATTCCACCATGAAGAACATTTCCACTCCATGGCCATCACCACAGATCCTGGAAATCCTTGTTGAAAGGTCATCGGGCTACTTTGTTTATGCAGCAACAGTTATCAAATTTGTGGGCGATGAATATTCCTGGCCATCAAAACAACTGGACATTGTGGTTCAAAATCTTATTCCTCATGGTTCTGAATCACCGTTTGCCACTCTTGACCAGCTATACATGCAAATTCTCTCAAGAATCCCAGTCCGATACCATCCTACCCTCTGCGACATTTTGTGCGTGAAGATCCACTATCCGCAAAATTTCACCATGCAAGATATTGATGCACTACTTGGTCTCGAACTTGGCACTGTGGAATTGATTATCTGTCCTCTACACTCTGTGCTCGAAGTACCTGCACTCTCGAGAGAATCACTTGGGGTGCACCATGCCTCATTCCTTGACTTCCTGAAGGATGAAGCACGGTCATCATGTTTCTATGTTGGTTCTGAGGAGTACAAGTCAAAATTGGGACACTCAATCCTCAGAGCACTTTCATACACATATGATGATCCTCAGAAAAACTTGGCAAATTTTGACCTCTACCGGTATGTGGAGGTGCATTCCCATCCTGACCCCATCCTAATTCTGCGATGCTTAGGAACCCTAGCTGAACCTGAGCTATTCAAGCCTCGGGCCGGCCGAAGATAACTGCGGGGGATTGTGCTAGAAAATCATGGTAAGGTTTTGGACAATTCACTGTCTTTAAAGGACCGACATACCTATGAATGAAGAATTTTATTCTGGCTGATTTGATGAAAATCAAAGTAGCCTCAAAAGGTAAGCCACCTCATGGCAAAAATTAAAACAAACAACAAATATGACTCCAGGACTGAATGGAGGCCATTTTCTAGCACAAAGAACTTAGCGTGCGGCTATTGCAAAGAACTTAGCATGCGGCTATTGCAAATTCAGCAGACTAGCTTTCGGTGTATGGGAAGTTGACATTATGTGTGTTACGACAAATGCACACTCTGTCAAACTGCCTCAAATTCAAATCCTGCCCCAAGCCATCTCTTCCCTTTGCACCGCCGAACATTGTCTGCGGACCAGTCTAGAGGGCTCACGAGCCACGCGAGCCCTGCATTGGACGAAGCTTTTGAGGGGATTCTTACGGCACCGTCCTCCCCTGAGACCTCTCTCCTGATCTCTCGCATCTGGGATCAGTTCGACCACATCCGCCTCAGTGAGGCCACCGCAGCCCTGACGCTTAAGCTGCAGCGTCAAAGTGTCATGGTCACTACATACTGCGCTTGGGGTTGGCTTGACTCCTACTGCACGATGGTCATCACCAAAGCGCTCGAGGAACCGATTGCAGAAAGCTGGATTGGACGTCTGGCCAAACATGTCCATACGCCATTGTCTACGCGCGCAGATTCTCGCGAGCTGCGACCAGCAGATTACGGGTTGGACACGCTCGAAGCTACATACCAATACCGGCGACGCGCAAGCCTTGATCTCGACATCCCTGCTAGCCAGGTTATCACACTTGTCCTCGATATCATTGCGCGTTGGCTCAAATTCCCAGTAAACTCAAAGTCCTGGGCTCAGGCCTGGTTTGTTGACGCCATGTATCACTGCTGCAGCTCCTCCACCCTTTTCCTCGACTCTGTCTGGTACGCATTTGGTCATCTCGAGACGGAAATTTTTGGCGACTCGAAGGCCAAGATCCTCTCCCCAGCCGCATTTGATCCCCTGCGCCATGCTCTTCGTCGCTGCAGACTTTCTGATCCATCCTCCCAAGAGAGCCTGCGTCTCCTCCTTGATGCGTCGGACTCCCGGGAGATGCGCCTCATGAAAAGGTTCTTGGACGCGTTGCTACAGCTGGAGCCGCTCATCGATGGTTACGAAAACATCGCGAACCCGACACTCTTCCAAGCCACCGTCCATGGGAAGGCAGACTTTCTTCTACCGTTCCGGGAACACGGTCCCTCACGGTCGCGTTCACGGCTCCCTGGCAATTCATTTGATCCTCTTCACTCGCGCACAAGGGGTGGGCTTTTTAGCGGCCTCATTTTTCGAGGCGTCATCTTTGCTACTCCCTTTTCCATGCAGGCGAATACCTACTTTGAGGATCCCGATGCCTGGCGCTCCGAATACGCCAAATTTCCCAATCACGAGTCATCGTTTTTCTGCAATCTCGCCGCATATAGCAGGGCTAAATCTCATCGCGGCATACATTTGGCTGATGAGTACTGGAACGCCCTGTCTATGGCCGGCTGCCCTGACTGGGAGGCCAACACTCGAAATGGAGCATATGCTTTTACCGATTGCTTCAGGTTCCTGAAAGCTGGAAACCCGTCACGGTTCCGGGAGATCGGTCCTTTTATCGCATTCCTCCTTGCTGCCCATGTCCACTATGCGGGTGCTGTTTGCGCTCCAAGTGTTTCGGTGGTAGGCGCCATTGTGCATGAGATAAACAAGGGAGGCGTGTTGGGTTTGGAGCAGCTCGGGTTGGTTTCGCCTCGCAAGTTGGGTTGGGAACAAAGGGCAGGCCCAAGAAGGGTGATCTTGAAGATATCAAGGCTGGTTTTCTCACACCTCTTTCGCTTTTTAGACGCGAAGCTCTCGAGCGGTAGCAAGGAGCACATGTGTTTTGACGCCATCATGGTGGACAACAGTTTGTGCAAGTGGACACGCTGGATCAAGCTTAAACTTATTTCACTCCTCTTGTAGTTCAGACTAGTCTATTTATCAATTTATGGTGCGTGCACTAAATCTTTTCCGTTTCAACTTTAATTGTCGACTTGAGACAGATCTCCGATCCACGGAAGTAGATCTCTTTGATCTGGAGGCAGTGCAGCTTCTTTGCTTCCACGGATCACGCTACGTTGCCCAAGTCGTTCAAAAAAGACTCGTGTAGGCAACCAGCCAGCCGGTGTTCAAGGTCGCTGCCTGTAACCCCTTTACATCAATGCACATTGTCGAAGGTGAGATACTGCAGATTACGGAAAATCACCGAGACTCACGATTTACGATTCAGCGGATATGAAAATACTGAAAGCTCTAGACAAGACGATTGTAGGCTCTGAGGAGAGTACGTACATCTTGTTAGCGGGAATATTTGGGGCAAGTACGCACGGAGGTAAGGTCGCGCGTAGCGTACGCGCGACGGCTGGAATGCACGATCATTACATACGGTGCCACGTACGACGGCGCTCTTCATTCTGCCTACATCCTGGCTGAGTGAAGAGCGTACGTCCTTACTTATAATTACTGCATTCCTTTGCTTACTTTACACACAGTAATTAATTGTCTCTAGGTACATACAATATAGTTCTGCCCACATCCACGGTTGAACAAAGAGCTACAGTCGAAGCTGTCATAACCCATGGTAGGCGTAACCCATAATCTGCGAAATCCCATAGCTTTTGGCAGTCCACCGACCTGGTCCCACCTTATAACCCATACCTCTCTAATACCCAATAATCCATACCTTTCTGAGACCGAAAACCCATAACTTGCCCCTATCTTTTATTTGTCGTTATTTATTTGTCACTATCTTCTTGTGCATGATGCCTCCCATGTCGCTTGCGGAACTCAAAAAAAAACTGGCTGCTTTCAAGGACAACATCAAACAGCGCCGTGATAATCTTAAGGAACGACTTCGGAACAAAGAGAAGCTCTCGGCGGCCGATGAGGCATGGCTGGATAACGATGGGAATCATGTCGAAGAAGATGCCGTGATCTACAAGCTCGAAAATTCCTCGGACTATGAGCGCGCACTCTCACGGCTTGACGAGAAGGAAGCGGATGTGATTGAGAGACTGAAGGGGTTCGCTGAGGGCTTGGGTAAAAAGATTGAAAAGGTTGCGGGCACTGTGAGCAACAAACGAAAAAGTGTGTTCTTTTTCTTTTGCCTTGGAGCTCGGAACATTTACATGGAGCATTTTAGGGCCTGTAGAACGAAAGAAACCGGAGAAAAAATGGCACCAGAACTCCGGCTGCACCGGTTTTCACCAAGAAAGAAAATGCGACATTGGCCCAGCGCATCGAGATTTTGAATTGGCATCACGCGCAGGCAAAGCCAAGTCAAAGTGCAACTGCAAAGCACTTTGATCCCATTTATCCGAACCTTTGCCTGAAGCAGCCGACGGTGTCTTCTTGGCTGAAGGATGAGGCAATGTGGCGATCTCGGTGGGCCGAAGCAGAGCAGCAGGGCCGGGCAGGTGGTGCTAAGCGCCTCAAACAGGTTGAACAGCCAGAAGTGGATGACATGTTGGAGCTGTGGATTGCGAAGGCGATGCGTGACCGCGTTCATCTCACCGGCGAAGTTATTCGTGAGAAATGGAGACGCTTTGCTGATCTGGTTGGGGTCCCGGTGGAAGATCGGCTCACACTAAGTGACGGATGGCTTGCTTCCCTAAAGAAGCGATGTGGATTGAAGGAGCTGAAGCGACATGGTGAGGCAGATTCTGCCAACCTTGCGGACATTGAAGCAGACCGGAAGCGAATCCGGGAAATCATTGTCCATGAAGGGTACGCATTGTGCGACATTTTAACATGGATGAGACGGGTCTTTTCTGGGCGTAAGGCTTCTTTGTTCTTCAATTCAAATATCTGTTCTGATCTTGTCAACAGTATGCCTCCTGACCGCGGTCTGATGGACCGACCGATGTCTGGTGTCAAAGGCATCAAGAAGCGCATCACCTATGCCCTCACGACGAATGCCGATGGCTCCGAAAAATTGCCTCCCTTCATTATCGGCAAGGCCAAAAGTCCCCGTGCATTCAACAAAAAAACCAGCACCCAATTGGGGTTTCTGTATCGCAACAATGCCAAGGCCTGGATGACAACAGTTCTGTATTGCGAGTGGCTCCGGAACGTCGACAAGGACATGCGGAGGGCAGGGAGGCAGATTTTACTTCTCCAGGACAACTTCTCCGGCCATGTCCCACCGTCCGACCTAACCAACATCCGGGTCGAAAATTTCAGCCCCAATCTTACCGCCCATGTCCAACCAATGGATGCCGGGATCATTCGTTGCTTCAAGGCCCATTATCGCCGCTTCTTTATGCAGCGTGCACTCGACCGCTATGACAGCGACATCCCACCTGCCATGATTTACGACATTAATCAGCTCGAGGCCATGCGCATTGCTGATCTCGCCTGGCGTGAAGTTTCTACCCAAACAGTTGCCAACTGCTGGATAAAATCAGGCATCCTCCCCACGTCTGTCACAGTTGCCGCCATCCTTGCCGAGCTCGAGGATGAGGCAGAAATTGGCCTAGAAAATGTCTTGAATGAACTGGAGACACTCGGCGCACTGCAGCCGGGAAATCGACTTGATGTTTCGGCACTGGTTGACGTGCCGGAGGAGCAGATCCCCGAGGATGCAACAGACGAAGAGATTGTTGAAGCGGTACAGAAAATGTGGGCTGACCGAGAAGATGGGGAGATCAATGGTGGCGACGATGGCCACAATGATTTATTGCCCGAGCTGAAACCCACCCGCAAAGAAGCTTTGCAAGCTGTCTCCACACTGCAGAAGTATCTTGCTGATGTTGACAGCTCGTTTGCCCGCAAACTCGAACTTGGTTTGGCCACATTTGGACGTGAAACACAGTTGGAACGTTCCAAAGCGCTCGTTTCGACGTCGATTACAGACTATTTTACTGTACAAGGCTTGTAGAAATATTCTTGAATTTATTCTGATTTTTTTCGTCTTTTTTTTTTCGGGACGCTGCCGAAACCCATACGCCGCCATAACCCATACCTTTGGCCGTCCACCAGGGGGTATGGGTTATGACAGCTTCGACTGTAATACAATATTATATAGCTCGCCCGCACACCCGCGAGACCAGACGCACACCCAGCGTCGCCCATCATCCCCCTGCCGTATCTCCATCTGCGCCCGCCCCGCTATTCTTAACAGGTTATGGCCTCCCATGGCGACGACGACGACTATGCGACATCCCGCATCCGGCTCCCCACACTCGGGCAGCGTGGCGAAAACTTCGTCATCTGGAAAACCCAGCTGAAGTCGCAGATCACGGGCATGGGGAAAGCCCGTTACATCAACGGGCGCGCAACCGCACCGGTCGAACCGAATCTTCCGGATAAAGCCGACGATGCAGCCAAAGTGGCGCACAAGAAGGCCCTGGAAGAGTACGATGAGCTATTGGACAAATGGGAACAGAACAACGAGAAGATTCATACCCTTCTCTTTGCGACCATCCACCAGACGCACAAAATCCGCATTGCTAACCATTCGTCCACTCGCGAGTCCTGGAACGAGCTCTGCAAAATGTATGAGCATCAGGGGGAGCTGCACGCACAGTCCCTCGTCGACCGCATGCACCA
Source organism: Mycena olivaceomarginata (assembly GCA_029378375.1). Taxonomy (NCBI): domain Eukaryota; kingdom Fungi; phylum Basidiomycota; class Agaricomycetes; order Agaricales; family Mycenaceae; genus Mycena; species Mycena olivaceomarginata. The sequence goes on along the minus strand of JARKIC010000576.1, from coordinate 152,901 downwards.
ACTCAAGTGCCCGGAGAGCGAACTCGACCCACGCCTGACTCTCGATGAGCTCGACCTCCTCATTGCTGACGACGCCAGCGCCGGCGGTACCCTTGCTGACTCGGAGAAGAAAAATATTGTCCTTCACCTTCTACCGAGCAGCTGGCGTGATAAAATCCGGACCATCCTGGCAAACACCGAATCCATCCGCCAACTCTCCATGCAGGTCAATCCTTCTGGTGAAGCCATTCGCTCCCTTGCACGCGATGACACCGCGATCAACAGCACCACCGCCCCATCCGGCGGCGCGGCGCTCGCTGCAAGCTCACGCGATGTCTGCAATAACTGTGGTCACAAAGGCCATTGGGCCAAAGACTGCTGGTCAAAGGGCGGCGGCAAGGAGGGACAGCGCCCGGCGAACTGGAAAGAAATGGCTCGAGGTAATAGGAATGGCGGAGGAGGCAGCGGTGGCGGAAATTCAGGAAGAGGCGGCGGCGGCGGCAGCAATAATAACAATACCGCCAACGCCGCAGATGCAGGAACGGGAAATTACTCGTTCGCCTTCAGCGCTGCTGCACACATGGTGACCAACTTCAAGAAGCTCGAGGAGACGGGCATTGTCTCGCGCGGCTTCACCGCCCTCCTCGACTCGGGCGCAAATCGTCACTACTGCCCCTCCCGCGAACACTTCGTCGAGTACCACACCATCGACGCTGTCCCCATCCGATCCGCCGACAACCGCACCTTCTACGCCATCGGGTGCGGCAAGGTCCCCATTACCGTCCTTCACAATGGCCGATGCATCAACATGATGCTCCTCAATGTCCTTCACGCCTCCGAAATGCCGCTGACGCTCATCTCCGTCAGCCGCATGGCCAAATCGGGCCACGCTGTCCACTTCGAGAAGGAAAGCGCGCACGTCCTCACCCTGGACCGCGTGATGCTATTTGTCGTCCCAGAGCGCAATGGGCTGTATCCCGTACAGGAGGTGCACTCGTCGAGCACCCCGACACCGAACCCCGTATCCACGTCCGCCACCAACACCGCATGCACAACACTCAACTTGCACGAGCTCCACTGCCGTATGGGCCACGCCATCCATGGAACCCTCCATGTGACCGATCAGTCGTCGATGGCATTCTTTTGCCTGTGGCTACAATTTGCGTGCCAAATTGGTGAGATTGTGCTCCATAGCTCACTTGAGTGTCCAGTATCTACAAATTTTAAAATTCAGACTTCATTTCTTCATGTTGCGGACGCCGTAGCGGAAACATCAAAGCAGGTATCCAAGTAACCCTACTATACTGTACTCCTCCCGCTTAGATGTCCAAAGCGGTAGTACATTGAATGCTACGCTACATATACCTTGTACACCATGCTCGAATGCACTCAATTGTGCGAACACCTTGCCTGATTCTACCCCTACCAGCTGGACGTGTTAATCACGCCAACTCTATCCAGCGCACAAATCTAGCAAGGACAAAGAGAAGAGGTAGTTTTGTCAGATGCCCAATCTGGCAGGGTAGCGGGATCGATGAAGGCAGCATTCCCGCATTCGGCGTCAGGTCACCCGGATGACATGTTCAATGGCTGAGGGGTATCCTGGAGATGCTGTGAGCACTTTATTTCAAGTGATTCCGGTAATAACTTGCCCTTGTAGACCAGGTTTTGTGAGGCGCTGAAATCTGACTGTCATATTTTTGACTACATCTTTCATAAGAATATCAAAAACAGTTACGTGACTTTGATACTATTTGATTATCTTTGCGCAAATCTCCGGTGCTGGAAAGGTTTCCAAGTTGAATTCCGACAAAAGAAGCACACTGCTTCCACTTTGGCAAGTATTTGCGGAATGCCCGGTGCCAGAGAGGGTGTGAAACTGAGTCCTGACACAGAAGAACAGTATTTGACGATATTTTGACCTTCCTCTCACCCAAGCCACCATCACCTCTGCTCATCTTGTAGGCTGCGGAGAGGATGGCATCCTCGACAAAGATGGTCTGCTATGATGTTTGGGCGCAAAGTGGAACACTTGTCATTGCAAGCAACACAAAGCAGATCCCGCATATACCGCGATGGGATAGATCTCTGAATCCTGCAGCCATTCCCAGAACAGACGGACGGTGGGGACTGCTGGAGTATTCACTTTTGCCCCAGATATACGACCAACACATTCCATTTCTGGCATGGATTTCTGTTGGGAACCACGAACATTTGGCGATGTGCACACAAATCAATACTTTTGTGCTTACTCCGAACGACCTACGCTTCATTCGGCACTCTGGCTGGCCTCACCGTGGGTACCTTGACACAATTGTCCATGAAAATCTGCAGCGCGATGTGGCGACAGGATTCAATTACTTATTGCGACCCAGGAGGCTACAGGCGAGCTGGATCATCTTGGTGCTAGGCCCCCCGTAATCGCGATGGTTCGCGCCCATAATGCATGCTTCTCGATGCGTATACCCCACTTGACTTACCGCGACATTCTCGAGTATCTGGCTGGCCTTCAGCGTGCGATTGCAGAGCTGCAAGCGTACATCATGTGGTACGATCGCATGCAATACCAAGATCTTGCCACACCCTTGGTTCCAGGCGGCAAAAGGGGACTTCGAGGGTCTATCGCACTGTGGCTGGAGGACTATGAGTATCTGCGAGCAATGGGTGTACCTGTCTGGCTTGAGCTCGATCAGTCATGGTTGGGTCATTTGGACTTTTTGAAGGAGTGCAGCATGGAAAGCGTAAACATTGAGGCCCAATTGTGGACCCAAGTCAATGTTACCCCTTCGCTCCAGGATTTCCGTGCAGGAGGCCTTGTACACAACAAACCACTAGAGTACTATCCACCCAAGGTTGACGATCCCAACTGTTTCGAACGTGCGGCAAGAGGATACAGTAGTCGGGTCGACAGCTACCGGCATGATAGTTACACATTCGAGGATGTGAAGAAAATGATGGGAAACACCAGTTCGTAGACAGAGGAACAGCTATAGCATGCGCAGCCAGTCAAATAACGCGCCTCCCATTCCCATGTGCAGGAGTTTCAACCACAATGTCGGATGATCTGTTGAGGGGAAAACATTGATTGCATCCACAGCAATAATATTATTCACATTCAATGAGCTGAACCCTGTGCCATACAGCACATAATATTATCCACACCCAGAATGTCGATGAACTGAACCTTGTGCAGTACAGCAAATAATATTATTCACATCCAGAATGTTGATGAGCTGAACCCTGTGCCATATGGCAAGTAATGTTATTCACACCCTAAATATTGATGAGCTGAACCCTGCGCCTTTGGGAGGAAAGTATTATTCACCCCAGCGGCTGAGGCCGATGCCCCTGGGCACACAATATTATTCCCTAGTCCAGCTGAACCGAGCCCTGTAGGGTATATATATATTGTTGCACAGAATGGGCAGCAGAACCACCTATCATATAGGGGCAAGAAATATTATCCCAAGCTGTAACTAGGCACCCTGGCAATTAATAAATCAGAATTGGCCATTCCTTTGCCACTGAAATGCACCATGAGCTACAACCTGGATACCTGGCAGAATAATATTATCGCTGTTTTGGGCATTTTCTGATCCTCACGACCGATTCGCCGACATCTCAATGAATTCTGCACAGATTGAAATGAGACGTAGCTAGATAATTCGGCGTAATTCGTGCACAATTAGTGAGCAATTAGTGATAGAAAAAAAATTGTGAAAATATTATATATGGTGTGGGGGGTGACTCTTACATCGGGAAGCTCCCCCTACGTGGACGCCCCCGCAGCTCGCTTAAAGTTACAGTATAATAGACAGGTTACGCAAAAGCTGCACAGGCCGCATGCAGCTTTTGTGCATTGCGCAAAGCCTGGAGCAAATTTGGGTGTGGAGCTCGGAACGCCGCTCCGGTTTGTCTGGCAAGACAAACGACATTCGATTCTTATATAGATGTACAGTATAGTAGGGCCTGTGACAACCTGCTTGACAGTCTCGACCCTCAGCAGCGTGCCAAAATCGAGGCTCACCAAAATATTATTATTGCCGTAGCAGCTAGGGTTCAGCTGAGGATCCGGCGGACTTAGCTGGTCCTTAGCCTCTGGGAATTAATCATTCGTAGGGGGCCTAGCATTAGGCAATTATGGGCTGCATACTCTCTCAGGGGAGTGTGCGCTCGAGAGGAGATTCAATATATCCTAATCCAGGCCCTTCACCTACACCCCGCGACACTTGGGCCCACCAACCCTGGGCCCCTCCGCAGAATTCGCTGTCCGGGTATCCACAGGGGGGGGCAATGCAGGTGCAACACGACCTTGGTGTAGCCGCACCTCAGTATTATCCTGGCGCCGCACCATATCTCCCGCCTCCGACTGCCCGCCAACCCAGCGGTATTCTCCATGATCAGAACCATAGCCGCTGTACCTGCCACATGCTGAGCCAGGTGGGACGCCGTCCCAATCGCCCCAGGCTATGTAATTTGGATTCATCTCCGTTTCAACAAAAATACTAATGTGCTGCAGCCCGTGCATATGCCCGCCGGGACCGTGCAATTACGGTGCCAATTTCAACATGTACAGTTAATGGCCTTTTTTTTTTTTTTTTTTTTTTGCCGATTTCAATCTCCTCTCCCAGTTTACGCGACTTCGAATTTCATCTACTATTATTTACCTATACCTACATGTGCAAAATTTGGATATTGGGAGCGTAATTCGGGTCTACGGCAGCTTCACTTCGTGCTGACTGGCTCTGGCGGGCAATATAAAAATATTCTCCCTCGAACACCGGGTATTGCTGCACCCATGAGCCTAAAATCTCAGTCAGATGCCACGAATGCGGCACTCACAACGAAGTATGCAATTGTATGCAATGCCCCTGCTGGAATTAAGTTCATAGGTCCGTCCGGCCATATATCCTGAATGTCCGAATTAGCATCCAAATTCATTGCTTGACTCAACTGCCCCCCAGATTGCCGGATATTTGGCCGAATATGAAGCTTCATATGGGAAACAATAGCTGTTGAAGTACCTCCTGTGATATATTCCGCTCCACTCACCTTCGATGGCAGACTCAGGAAGATTTTCGAATTAAATAGGGAGTATTAGGCCCCATACGACTTTTTAAAGCAAAGAATTCACCGATTCCGCGTATTGTGTCCGCTCTGCTCTCAAGTTATACTCTTTCTCTTTGGTCAAAACTGGAGGTCAGGATTAAATGTGTTGTTCTTCATTTCTGCCTCCTCAGATTTTGAATTCTGGGACTGGGGACTCCATAAACTTGTGTTGAGTTTAATTGGGAAAAGTTAGTTGCCGGTCTGAAGACACCGAACTGGCGATCGGCACCTGCCAAAAATTTCAAACTCAGGCTCAGCCCTTTCGATCGAGCCGAGTTATCCCAGTCTGCCTGCTGCAAAGTGCTTGCACTTAGGTATACCGCAAGCACTTTACCGCATTCAGACTGGTCACGAGTCTACGACTCTACGTGTCCTCACCATTGCGTGTATGTAGTGGTGTCGCCGGCCGGTTTATTTTTGAACGCAGTCAGTCTGCGTCATCGTGGATGCACATGCGTTCAACCGGGTCGGATATGCTAGTCTTCAACCTTCGAGGTGGAGTGTTATGGGATATTTCAGTTTTTCAGCGGCCGTTCAACTGGAGTGGGGACGTGGAATTACACCCCATGGCGGTCCGTCGAAGTTGAACTATTCTTTTTCAACCGACCAAGTGGTCCCCCCACTAAGTACGCCCTTCTGAGTTCTGTGAACTGCCACGGTGTATATACACCGGCGCCGGCCAATGTATTTTAAACGCAGTCAGTCCGCGTCATCGGCCTGCATGCATGCTCGGAACCAGAACATTGGAAGTATTGCCTCAGACTTCGAGAACCATAGCACACTCGAATTTCCACTGGGATGACGGAGGAGCTCCGTTGAGGTTTTTTCTTTTTCTTTTCCTTTCTTTTTTTTTTTTCCGACTGATCTGGTGTCCTATTTCGAACCGCATGCTACTACATTTTAACAAATTTCAGCCCGAATTCTGTGTCCTCAACTCTTTCTGTCCCGAACTCATCACAAATGCAATCTGGTTCTGGTTCCCGTGTGCGCCTCCCATTCATTTCTTTCTGGTGTGATGTCTGATTATCTGAACTCATTAGCGATCCAAAATCAGTTTCGATGTCACAATTGACTATGGACAGACAGCTCCGTCAGCACCTGATGCTCTCGAAGCATGGCTGACGTCTGCAGCACTCCCGTATGAAAATGACCCGATTGGACATCATTCGAGACAGCGTGAAGCAGCCAAGACTGCACAGAGCTTGGAAGGTGAAGCATTTTCACAATGTGTCTTGATTATTTGTCGGCACCAGGTATGTTAGCTTTGAATTTTTATCCTGATTCTGTTCTGATTCCATCTTGTAGCAACTTCTGTTGATGTTGAGCGGCTGTTCTCCTTCTCGGGAGGAACAGTGTCAAAACTCTGCAACCAGCTGTCTGAAGATTCAGCACATGCTGCCGTGATGGTTGGTCAGTGGGCAGGTGACCCAGATCTCATCGCAGTTGAAGAGTTTGAGACACAACTTGCTAAGGGCTGGTCACGGAAAAAGAAGAGGAAAGCTGATATTCCACCGGATGGGCAAGCAGCATTGAAAGTCATTGTGGTTGCAGACAATAGTGAGTAGTTGGTGTGTAGAATAACACTTGAAATGTGTATTATTTGTGAATAATTCGACTTGAAATGTGTATTATTCGTGAATAATTTGCAAATGGTTGACTTTCCATACGATTTGATAAATGCTAGGGAATATTATTGGTCGTTTTGCCGCGATGCCGAGGAAGCCATCAGGACCCCCATCGGGCTCAGATCTCAGTTGGAATTTTTCAGACCCTCTTCCAAACCTGAATTCAATTCTAATCTGGAGGGGGGGGTCCCTACCCCCTCTTCAGAATTTCTTACTCTCGAATATACAATCTTTGTTGCTTTCGTATGCTCTCGTCCGTTGGCGTTGCCGCTTTGGGCTGCATGTCACTGATGTCACGGTGTTACTTCTCCGCCATCCACTCCATATCTCGTCTGCACATACGACCTGCACTCATTGGCGCTCGGCGACGACGGCGACGACGGCGATGGCGGGGATGGCTGAGCATATAGTGGAGTTATACTCCACTATTTCGTTCGATTCCTCCCCGTTTTGCCTTGGATATGCGCTACAAAACCACGATATTTTGTATTCAGTTGTGATGAATTATCGCGAAAGTGATGTATGTTATATACTGCCTGTGAGCATTTGCGGAGAACATTGATTAGGGTTGGAAGGTTCCGAAAATATGAGTGGAAACAGTACATGTGTAGTGGAGAACCCCACCCCTCCCGCCTGTTTTCATTCAAAGCAGAGATCAAAGGCACGCGTCAATTACTAGCGATCAATTTTCGGCAATGTCCGAAGCGCCTCGTACGAGGGCAGTGCACAACCACCTCCGGCGCGTAGTTGAAGGCCAGATGAAAGACGCAAAAAACTTACATTGTTCGATATTGGTACTGTATGTAATCTACATAATGATAAACCCATTTCGACGCTTAAGTGGGAAGTAGTGTCCTTGCTCGTGGAATGTTCTGGTCAATAATGTGAAGCAACTCGGTGTTTTTTTTGGCCCAACATTTAATAAAACACTGTGGTACATTCGGATATATACATTTTTTGGAGTACTATTCATCAGGAATATATTCGTGCCAGCGATCCAATTCTCTGCGGTGCAAAAATTGTAATTGTTGAGTCGAGCGATTGACACGTCCGCGTGACATTCAAAAGTGTTCTCCGCAAACACGAAGCGCCAATGCCATGTCCTTGGCTTGACTGAAAAAGAATATTGATATAAGCTCGAACTTGTGTTTGGTATATGTCTATGTAAACATTGGGTATTATGTAAAGAAAGAAGTATCTCAAAGTACGAGTTATGCCGTGCGAAGCATCGGCCTCCCCCCAAGTGCATTGAGGCAAGCTGACTTCTAATTTGGGAACTATGGTGCGGGTCACCTAGCTGCCACAATCAAAATTTAGTGGCCAATTGGCTCGAGATTTTTTTTATTTTCTTTTATTTAAGTGTACCTTGGAAGGGAGTTGAGCGCTACTTCTGATTGTACCATAGACCTTCACCGAGCTTCGCATGCGCAGAATTCAGCTCAAAGGGAGAATTTGCTCCGTGCTGACGCATACCATGTGACTTTTCTGTACTCCAGGAGCATTTGTGGCCCACCGGTAAATTTGTCAAGGAGTGCAAAAAAGGCACCCATGCTGCCCCCCGAGACTGCTGTGCTGTGCGAGTCCTTGAAATGCAGGCAGATTTTCTGGAGCAGCGGTCAATGATTGCTGAAACAATCAAAGACGCAGGGCATCCAGTGATATTCTGCCCCAAATACCACTGCGAGCTAAACTTCATCGAGTTCTTTTGGGGCGCGTCAAGAAGTATCTTTGTGATCATTGTGATTATACTTTTGAAGGCCTCAAAGCAAACATGCCGGCTGCACTCGCCTCCGTCCCACGCACAAGAAGTGGGAGCACCGCATGATTCGGTGGATGGATGCATACCGTAGCAACTTGGGTCCCAAAGAGGCTCAGCGGTTAGTTCGGGCATTCAGCTCTACTACATAAAAATCTCACCGTCGTGTTTCTGAGACTCTTGGATGGCATTTCGACCAGTAGAACTCTGTAGCTTGTCTGTAGCATCATTTTGCGCCTACTTACAGCTCTAACGGTGCTTTTTTGAATATAATACACGCATGTGGCCAAATTCCTGGACACTTTTATTTTTGCTCCCTCAGTTTTGAAGTAAATGGAAATCTGTCTTACAGTTCTTCTTCTGTCTTGAAACTGAGCACATTTGTAAGAGGGATAAGAAATTGGGTAAATTTTGAGGTCGCAAAATTTCAGACACCAAGGTGCGGTAGCTAGGTGACCCGCACCATAGGTCAGATTTTCTTCAAAGGAGTCTTATTTGAATGCTACGGGAACAGCTTGGTTGAAGTAGAATTGCCAAAACTTTTTTGGTCCAAAGTTATAAGCACCCATATACTTCAGTGTGACTTTTTTTCAGAGTGTTTCTACATGCTTTTCTCATCAATTGGAGCATTTTTGGCAAATTTACCAACAAATTTTGACTGACACAGCCACAGCACAGCCGCATCGGCACGCTTCGGCGCCTCACTTTGGCACTGTTGTATAGCATGCCATCACAGGCGGCAACCTCGGTAACACCCAGGGACCGGAGTAACCGTATGTGAGAGCATTGCAAGGTCGTCTTGGTGCATAGATTCAGAGCTTTACATTACCCCGGAATAATATTCCTGATGCTCCCCGGAATCCAGATATCCCTACAACATTACTGAGAGCTACTGAGCACCTCCACGAGGGTTCTTCTAACCCCGACGGCAGCAGCTTTGCGCGCGGAGCGGGCAATGCACTGCGGAACGCAAAGGATTCAACATTCCGGGGCATGAGCACAGCTTGAAAACAAAATATGGTGGGCTAGCCCATATACATTATGAAAGCGGGTGGGCTAGCCCACATGCAAAAAAAAAACCCTGTGGGCAAGCCCATATCCGTCTGGAGTATACCATGGGCTGGACCATGTATGATGTGAGAATGGGTGGGCTGGCCCACATTGTAAGCAAAGGGCTACGGGATGGCCCATAGGATTATGAAACTAGTGGGCCAGCCCAATGTAAAAAATCTTGAACATGGAAGTAAGTGTGGAGGTAATGAAACACAGTCAGAACTGGTGTTTCAATTCTTAAAGCTGACCAGAAAAGCCAACCAGAAAGGCCAACCAGAAAGCTGGGTGGTAAGCCGACTGAAAAACCCAACCGGAAAGGCCAATCAGAAAACTAAATGGAAAGCTGACTGGAAAACCCAACTGGAAATCAGAACCAGAAAGCTAGGTGGAAAGCTAACCGAAAACCCAACCAAAAAAGCCAGCCAGAAAGCTGGGAGGAATGGCAACCAAAAAACCCACTGCAAAAGCCAACCCAAAAAGCCACTGGCAAGCTGTGTGGAAAGCCATCCAGAAAGCAGGGTGGGAAGCTACCTGGAAAGCTGGGTGGAAAGCTGGGTGGAAAGCCAGCTGGAAAGCTGGCAGGGAAGGAAGCCAATGGGCCAATTTAAGGGCTGCCAAAAAAAGGGGGGCCTCAATATGGATAGATTAGGCTCAGGATAAAAGCCCTGGGCAAGGGCTTTCAGAATCACCCAGAAACATGCAAAACAGCCGAGAAATCGGCCCCAAAAATGCTGTTTTTGGGCTGGGCTGGTGCCAGGGGTCCTGGTCTCAAAATGGGCCCATGGGCCGTCCCTAGAAATTTTTGGGTCCGCCTGCGGCGGGTGGACTGTCCCATATAGAATCCATCTGGGCCAGCCCAGACCAATTTTGCTGAAAACAGTGGGCCAGACCATAAGCATGGTCCACACTGCCAAAAACACCCCCCCTAGGGCCAATTAAGTCCCTTGAAAAATTACTAGGGGGGTTGGACCAGGGTAGCCTAAAGTGTCATCGCTCGTTCAATTTGGCATCGTACTTCCGGAATTGATCGGCCCTCTCGGCCGAAGTTCACGTAACAGGCCGATAGTAAGTTCACGCTGCGTTTTTTTTCAACACCCGCCATCTACGATAACCCAAAGACACATCGGCGACGGTTCCAAAGGGAGTAAATACCATATTTTGATTCTGTGGAGGTGGCTACACAGACCTACCACGACCTACACTGACCTACGCTGACCTACACTCACATACGCTGACCTACGCTGGCCTGCACAGAGCTAAACAGAGCCTGTCCAGCGGCCTACAGACCCATCTGTGAAGCTCTGCGTAGGTATCTGAGTTAAGCCTCTGTGCAGGAGGGGGCTGAACGCAGGTTCTGGAACAACACCTGCGTGTCCCACAATGCTTCTCGACGACTCACAAAAAATTTAACCTGGAAAATCTCTGTGAACCCGACGAACGGGTTTGGCTGACCCAACATGGTAACAATATTAATGTTGTGCAAACGATTCTGAACCCCACAAAAATTCCACAATTTTTCACAGGTTATGAAATGATATACGTGGGTGTCCTGCGATGCTTGTCGACCACTTACAGAAAATTCAACCCAGGTCGGCCCGCAAGAGCGTTGAAATCCGAGCACAGGCAGAACAAGTCAGCATTTTGAAAAGTGTGACCTGGATGCCATAAAAATGCAATAAATTCACTACAACTGTAGCCAACACGTTAGAATGCGGGTAACTGTTTTTGCTTGCAACTCGGCGCCCGCAACCATTTATTACAATTCCTCTTCTCCCAAGTTCGGTTGAGGTTGCGTAAAACTAGCCATCCCCACCAATGCAATAAAATCACATGCTCCACGGTCATACTTGGCTCAAAGTCAACCTTCACAAGTCCCGCAATAAGCAGAGGTGAAATGTGTTCATTTGAAGTTAGCCATTCACTACAAGTCATCAGTAACCCTATTGTTGCAGGTGAGGTCTATCGACTTCCGCAACGACAACTTTACCGGAATAGATTCAGGTTCATTCGCTTTTCGATTGCCGTTCTGCTTCTGCTGTGCTCTCAGTTATATATTCATTTCTTAGCTTCATCCCTCCCCTACCCCACAACTATTGGACGGACACATAACTCAACTCCGGAGAATTTAAGACTTTAACCAGATGCGCAATAGAGTCACGTGTTTCAAATTACTGATTGGCCGCTGGAGGGATCAATTCTGTGTCTGAGCACAATCTGAATAGCTGGAAATGACCAAATTGATCAGGGCTATCCATTGCCGGTACGTGCGCCTAAAAACGCCAGGAATTGCAGTGAGGGCAATAGAGTCACGAGTTTGAAAATGTAAAGAATTCCAGCGAGCTCAATAGAGTCATGGGTTTCAAAATAATGTCAAGCATTGATTACAAGTGAGGCATGCCCAAGACTGCTCAAATGCGTACAAAAAAAGCGGCGGAAATGAGCGGATGTGGGCATACATTTGGCCATATGGCATTTGAGATTTTGATTGCATCATGCCGAGACCTGCTCAGGTCTGCTCTTATATGCTCAAAGTTTGTTGGTTTTTGGAGTGCACGTAATGATAAGCTCTTAGGCTTTGCTTTGTAATGACATTTTGAACCCTGTGCCTTATGGCGGTCTAAATGCACATTTATTCCGCCACAACATTTTTCGGTGATTTCGGTCTTTCCGCAACAAAAATAGGTGTTTTAGCGCCCTCCGCGCTAAAAAGATGGACATAATCGGTGTGTTTCTTTTGCGGGGAAATCACTGATTCCCGCAAAACTTTTGACGTCGCCCGCAAAACTTTTGTTTGCAACTTCGCGCAACAAATTTAGTTACGTTTGGGAACTTGTTCAGAAAGGCATAGTAACCATTAGATTGAGTGCAAGTAAGGTATGGAAGGAGTGGGAGCAACGATGTGAAGAATGAGAGGGTATCATTGAGTATGAAGGTTGTGAAGGAATGCGGGTCCAAGTAAACCAAAGTTTATGCGAAATGAGTGGCTATAATCGAGTATGAAGGCTATGAAAGAATGTGGGTCTGAACCGAAGTCTGTAGGCTTCAAACAAGTGCGTGTGAGGGTACAGTATAGTAGGGTTCCTTGGATACCCACTTTGATGTTTCTGATGCCAAGTCCGCAATGCAAAGAAATTAAATCTGGATTTAAGTTTGTACATACTAGAACTCATAATGAGCTATACTGCCTCGAAATTTCACAATTTAAGTGTGTAGAATGTAGCCAGATAAAAAAATTGATCTCAACGGCCGAACAGTCACACATCGGGTTCCTTGGATAGCGTGATGTCACACATCATCATTCTGCCCCATCGGCTCCTGTGGGTTGACTTTTGGCGGCTATTCCCTTAGCAGTCGGATTCAGGGCGGGATAGGTCGGATTTGCGCGGGAGACCGGACAGCGGCGCGGCTGGGCGCGGACAGAAGAAGGATGATCACTTGTCAACAAATGTATCACGTCTGGTCGCCGACGTCGATTCCCTCGTCATGCGGCCAACATCCAGGCGGTCAAAAGCCGTACAAAAGGGAGCCGTCCGTCAATCTTCCTCGCTTCCTTCTACCAATCCTCAACGTCTCGCCCGCTCTGAAGTAGCTGTGCATCATGCACAATACACACAAAATCCTCCCGCAGTCGACATTGATTGACGCGAACGATCCAGACGTTCATTGTGCCATTTGGGAAGGGTGCATGTTACCCGGTGAGTCGTTCGATGTGTGCATTTTCGGACCGTCTCTCACACAGTTTTTGTGTTCATCATTTGCCACTAGCGTCGCAATGCGGGGAGACCGAACCAGGGTGCGTTCCTCCGCGCTTCCACCCGCAGTCGTTAACCGGGACACGGCGGGATTCGGCGCCGGAGGTTGTGGCGACTGGGTGTACCTCAAGTAATGCCTCATGACCGAGGAAGAGAACCCAAGATGCGCCATTTATGTGAGCTCTTCGTCGACACACGAATTTAAGCTAATTGAGCGCGCCAAGACATACACAGCGCCAACGCCACGCCCGCGGGGCCAGCTTCTCTACGTGACCTCCCTCTTCCTCAGCACGCCCACTCATGCCTTCAACCACCTTGCAGGCTTTCTCTCCACACTCTTCGCTCTTGACGTGCGCACCTCTGCTCTCTCCTCCGACCTCACTACCGCTGAGCGCAAACGATACACTTGAGCTGCGGAGGGATTGGCGAATATGTGCTGGGGGTGTATGAGGATACGAGATTGGGATTGAGTTCGTACAATTTCGTGATGGATTCGTGGACTGTTGGGCGCCGAGTGTGAAGGACTGGGAGCAGGAGCGGGAGGCGGGGGGGATGGGGTTGCCGCCTGGGGTGTGAGATTTGGAGCGGGAGACGGACGGGGAGAACAGGGGATACTGGCCGACTAGGGATGCGTATCTTTGAGGCTGAAGGTGAGTATTTACGTTGACCTGAGTTGAGTAACCTGACGAATTGTTTTTGCGGGCGGTACAGACTTTTTATATTATGTGGAGGACAGCGGTGGATGTTAAATGGCGGGGGCGAGGCTGCGTGTATGGAAATATTTGGCTCAGCTTCAAATCGGTGAGATATCCTTGGGTATTATTTTTTAAAAAACTCCCGAGCGTCATCCCAGGTTAAAATTTTGTTACGAAATACATCCTATATCGAAGCCTCGTGTTCTGAATTAATTTCAAGCGCATAGACGCGTCGGTGCTGGAAGAGAAGGTCGTTTGGTCTAATTCATTGCCTAATCAGGTCATCATTCACTTTCCTTCTCGTTGATTGTCCATTAATCGGGCCACTATTAACCTGAACTATTTCCATTATTAAGGTCAAACTCTTGGCTGCAATCTCCTCTAAAAAATCGGGCAATCCGGCCGAGATTGATGCATCTAAAATGAAATCGCGCACACAAAAGACGTGACACCTTCGTGGGCACGTGATACATTTGTTGACAAGTGTCTGCGCCCAGCCGCGCCGCTGTCCGGTCTCCCGCGCAAATCCGACCTATCCCGCCCTGAATCCGACTGCTACGGGAATAGCCGCCAAAAGTCAACCCACAGGAGCCGATGAGAATGATGATGTGTGACATCACGCTATCCAAGGAACCCGATGTGTGACTGTTCGGCCGTTGAGATCAATTTTTTTATCTGGCTACATTCTACACACTTAAATTGTGAAATTTCGAGGCAGTATAGCTCATTATAAGTTCTAGTACAGTATAGTAGGGTTCCTTGGATACCCACTTTGATGTTTCTGATGCCAAGTCTGCAATGCAAAGAAATTAAATCTGGATTTAAGTTTGTACATACTAGAACTTAGAATGAGCTATACTGCCTCGGAATTTCACGAGTTAAGTGTGTAGAATGTAGCCAGATAAAAAAATTGATCTCGATGGCCGAACAGTCACACGTCGGGTTCCTTGGATAGCGTGATGTCACACATCATCATTCTGCCCCATCGGCTCCTGTCGGTTGACTTTTGGCGGCTATTCCCGTAGCAGTCGGATTCGGGGCGGGATAGGTCGGATTTGCGCGCGCGACCGGACGGCGGCGCGACTGGACGCGGACAGAAGAAGGACGATCACGTGTCAACAAATGTATCACGTGTCCACAAAGGTGTCACGTCTTTTGTGTGCGCGATCTCATTTTAGATGCGTCAATCTCGGCCGGATTGCCCGAATTTTTAGAGGAGATTGCAGCCAAGAAGTTTGAACTTAATAAGAGACATAGTTCAGGTCAATAGTGGCCCAATTAATGGACAATCGACGAGAAGGAAAGTGATCGATGACCTGATTAGGCAATGAATTAGACCAAACGACCTCCCCTTCCAGTACCGACGCGTGTATGCGCTTGGAATTAATTCAGAACACGGGGCTTCGATATAGGATGTATTTCGTAACAAAATTTTAAACTGGGATGACGCTGGGGAGTTTAAAAAAAATTAATACCCAAGGATGTCTCACCACCCAAGGAACCCTACTATACTGTATGTACAAACTTAAATCCAGATTTAATTTCTTTGCATTGCGTACTGCAAAGGCGGGAAACCCGTTTCCAAACGGACTTTTGATAGACATGCTCCCAACCGTCTAACCCGCCAATTCGTCCCGTTGGGAGTCTTTGAAGGCACCGTGTCTGTCACAGGAAAAAGACCTGCACCCCAAAATGATGCCGGCCCCGGCTCGTCCCAAAAACGAAAGAAAAAATCTCACAGACCAGCGGAGGTAAAGCTTCGTTTTTTCTTCCCTCCAGCACACTGTCTGAGTGTTTTCTTTTTTCCCTTATACCCTACCCGTCCCCAGAACACATCCAATCACGATGACCAAAATTCCCCAGATCCCGATTTTCTCATAAGTGGAAATTCACCGCGAGAACCATCTCCGCCACGACCTGCAGAGCAGGCTCCTCCGACTCCTCTGCCCCCGCTCCTCCCACTTCCGCGCGGCCCTCCCAAAATTGTTCTCGATAATTTGAAAATTGATCAAGCATACATTGACCTTTTGAAGAATGCGTCTCTCGATGATAGCGCTCTCGATGCGGACGCACTTCACCGCTTAAGAAACCTCATCGAAGAAGTTCTTGACGTCGACGCCGATCCTGACCTCCTCCTCTCCATCGAAAACTTTCTTTCTCTCACAAATGCCTCGGATAAGGCTTATACCGATGTTCGCGCCAACATAATGCGCCGCTTTCCCGATTGTGCCATGCTCTCCCATCACCTCGTCAAACAGAAAATCACCGAACTCACTGGTGTTATCTCCATCGTTAATGATATGTGTGTCAATTCCTGTGTTGCATTCACTGGCCCGAGGGTAGATGCAGATGCATGCTCGGAATGCGGTGAATCACGTTGGGATCCGCAACGGCTCGCTGATAGCGGTGGTGTCGCCAAAATTCCACGAAAGACCTATCACACCATTCCCCTCGGTCCCCATCTGCAGGCACTGTGGCGAAGCGAGAAGGGCGCAAAAGCAATGCGTTACAGGTCAGAAAAGACCGCAGAAATACTGCGCGAGTTGGAGGCGAATGACGGTGTCCTAAAGCAATATGACGACCTCTTCTCGGGCGAAGACTACATTCGTGCTGTGAAGGATGGTAAAATCAAGGAGAAAGATATGGTCCTCATTTTCTCAATCGACGGGGCCCAGCTTTATGCGATGAAGGGTTCCGATTGCTGGATCTATATCTGGATCGTTGCCGATCTTTGCCCCGATACATATACGCTACAAGAAAATACGTGTCTATCCCGGCTCTTTTATCCCCGGACCAAAGCCAATAATCAAGACGAATTCATTCCTTTTCCCCGGTCTATACATCTGGCAGCATTGATGCGGGAAGGTCTTCTCATTTGGGACGCCATCGAGAGGAAAATCCATCGTTTCCTTTCTCTTCTCATTGCTCGAGACAGCGGATGGGCCGGCGATGGCAGATTTGGATGGAATGACAGGGCATATGGGGGCGTACGGCTGCTGCCAATTCTGCTCTGTCAAAGGCCGGAGAAAAGGTACTCATTATTACCCCGCTCTGCTCAAGCCAACCAACTACGACATCCCCGGCTCCAATCACGATGATGTTAGTTGTCGGCACCTTCTCACCGTCAATGTCGAGGAATACGAGTCGTGCCTTCATAAGGTACTCTCTTCCCCGACCATTACGGATTTTCAAGAGAACCGACTCGAAACAGGTACTCAATTCTTTGTCTTCCTATCTTTATTCTTAATCAAACGGTTCTCAGGTATCGTCGGACCGAGTATTTTCAGTGGCCTACCTCCTGATCGAATATTCCCAGTCCCACGATGCTTTTCCTCCGATTTCATGCACCTGTTTGCCCTCAATATCCCAGATCTTCTGATTTCCCTGTGGCGTGGTACACTACCATGCGATCCCAACGACGACAAAGACAGCTAGGATTGAGTTGTTCTTGTTGACGATGTTTGGAAAACTCACGGCGAAGATGTCGCCCGAGCCACAAAATACCTTCCTGGCTGTTTTGATAGACCACCGCTGAACCCAGCTGAGAAGATGAACAGTGGATACAAAGCCCAGGAGTTCCTGGCGTATCTCTATGTCCTTTGCCCCGCCCTCCTTCACGACGTCCTCGCTGAGAAATACTGGACGCACTTTTGCAAGCTTGTTGCAGGGTTGCGGATTGTATGGCAGCGTAAAATCCCTCGCGAGCAACTTATTCTTGCCCACAGATTATTCTGTGAATTTGTCGAGGAGTTCGAGGTGCTCTACTATCAGCGCAAAGCGTCACGCCTCCACTTTTGTCGCCAAAGTATTCATGCGCTGCCCCACATTGTCCCTGAGACAATCCGCATCGGTCCCGGAGGTTATCGCAGCCAGTGGACATTGGAAAGAACGATCGGAAATCTGGGCGAGGAAATCAAGCAGCATTCCAACCCATACGCAAATCTTTCTCAGCGTGGGATGAGACGATGTCGAGTAAATGCACTCACTACCATGATTCCCACTCTCGCACCGGAGAAGCCCCTCCCTCACGGTTCCCTCGACCTGGAAAATGGCTTGGTCCTTCTCAGACCGCGTGACGAGTACTGCCAGACCATCGAGGGGATATACGGCACAAAAATCCGGGAATACTTTGAGGAAGAAGAGGGTGAAACGGCACAAGAGGGTTGGAAACCGCGTGTTGCGAGATGGGGTCGTCTGCGGTTGCCAAATGGACAGATTGTTTGTTCCGTATTGAAGGAGTCCCAGCTAACGAGTCCAAGACTTGCTCGAAATGTCAAGGTAAGTTTCTAGACCTCTTCTTCTCTGCTCATTTTCTTACGCTCTTGATCTAGTATCGTGCTGAGGACGACAACGACATACATTATGCTGAAGTACAATTCATCTTCCAAGCTAAAATTAATAGGACAGGCAAGACCAAATCTCTCGCCCTGGTTTCGGTTTATTCAGATCCAGATGCCGATTTGTTGCAAGAGTCCTTTGGTACTGTGGCACAATGCGATTACTTCGGTGAAGAAGCCCTGGAGCTGATTGATATCACTCAAATACAGGCGGGGGTTGCGATGATTCCGATTGGAGACGAAGGAGCATATTTTGTTGGTGAGAAACTGGGATTCGATATTTCTCATGGGTGGGGCTGAAGAGGATACTGTACAATTTCATTCAAATCGACAGGGGGTGTGACGCGTGACCCATTTTACCTATTCGACATTTCGGCAGCTGCCGAATTTTGGCGTGACACCTCGAAAATTTCGGCATTTGAACCGAAAATTTTGTCTTTTTTGCCTTTTTTTTTTAGGCAATTTGGGGTCTGTGTGACCACTTGGAGGTTCGACAGAGGCCCGAGTGACGCGTGACCTCGACCAAAGTTCGTGATCGACAGGGGGGTGCGTGACGCGTGACTACCGATTTGAATGAAATAGTACAGTATCGAGGAAGAATAAATTGATTAATTTAAAAATCAACGGACATGATTTTGGTACTGGTTCTTACTATGCTCCGGAAATTTTCTTTCTGGTAACGTGTGTGCACAAAGAGTAACTGCTTTAATTTTTTGGAAATACCCTCAATTTTATTTCGCCAGGTCGCGACGTTCGAAGAACCTTTGACGCGACTTGTCACAAGCACGTGAACGTGTACAGCTCATCCTTCCAGATCCTTCCCTCTTCCTCCTCGACTCGATAGAAGTCTTTTGGGCGCTACCTTAGCGGGTTGCGATTGGGCCGTATCTCCTTTGCCCATCACTCATTCAGGACGTTAAAGGCGACTGGACGAAACTCGGCGCAGGTTCGTTCGGCAATGTGTATAAGGGTGAGTTTATATATCGCTAACGAATTGCCGGCTTACACTTCAAATGAACTTACCTTGGTATCGATGTCGCCATTAAAGACGTCCTTCCGTCGGAATACGACGTCGCCAAATATTTTGAGCGGGAATGGCGTCTTGTGAGGGAAATTAGACATCCCAACTGCTGTCTGTATATCGTAAGATTTTCCGTTTGAATGATACGCCATTCGAATTGAATCATTCTGCACTCACGGTCTTTCCCGTGCCCCAGCGCCAGACAATCGCATATTCATCATCTCAGAGTTCATCGAAAACGAGAATCTGTGCGCACATATCCACAACAAATCCAAGCCATTTCCTTGGCGCCTTCGGCTCTTTGCTGCCGACTTTGCGCGCGCTCTCGCATATCTCCATGCCCGCAAGTGTATCCATCGGATCTTAAAGGAGAAAATCTCCTTGTTACATCCAATGGGCGGCTGAAGCTTACGGGCTTTGGCTTCGCCCGGATCGCTGCTCGAAATGACGAGGAGTCAAAACGGCTCACTTTCTGCGGCACGGATTTGTATATGTCCCCGGAGATCTTGCTTGGCGACGAATTCGACCTGCCCACCGACATCTTCTCGTTCGGTATCATCCTCTGCGAGATCGCGGCCCGCAAGCTCGCAGATGACAACCATTTCAAGCGGACCGCCCCTACATTCGGAATTGACCGTGAGGAGGTACACAGACTAGCGAATCCCGGCTGCCCTCTAGCATTCTTGTCTTTGGCTATTGACTGCCTGTCGACGGATCCGGCGGCTCGCCCGAGTACAAGGGATGTCCTCGAACGCCTTCGGGTGATCGAGGCCGAGGTCCTCGCGCGACCCAACGGGGGCGACAACCTCCATGTCGGCAGCGTCAGGCTTATGACCACCGGAAAACGCGCTGACCCTGGTCCCACAATCCCCAGCTTTGGGGTCGGGGTTGGGAAGGATATCCGAAGTAACTCGCGCAATTCGAGCAATATGGACGCTGATGACAGCGAAGATGAGCCAATGAAAGCTGTGATGGAGCTGCCCAGTATTGGTGACGGGAACACCGACTGGAGCGAGGGGGCGAACAGCTACCAACCTCTCTTGTATAACAACTTCACGTCCTCGATGTTCTCCCACTACAGCGCCACGGTCATCCGTGCTCACCCGAGCGCCGGGATCCCGTCCTTATCGTCCATACTCACTGTCCGTGGACGCGCGACGTCTCCCGCTGCCGATTCACCCGATTCCAAGGAGGAGGAGCCGGTATTTGCTGAAGTTACCCTTGCTGCTTTGCACGGCCGATCTCCGTCGGAATCTGGGAATGGCCTGCTCGGTGGCTGCTTTTTCCCCATCGCCTCCGTCGACTGGTATCAATCGGCTCACTTGGAAGGCGGCTCTACCATTCGTTCTCTACAGGGCAATTACACCGCTCCCCTCGTCCTATCTAGTTTTTATGCAAATTGGTGCCGAACTGAGTGAGATATTTACAATTCTCTGAAAACATTCCAAAACAGAAAAATTTAGGTCACGCCTTCGGTTCCGACTTTAGCTGTAAATACGCCAAGTTCGGCATTTTCCCTGTCCAAATCGGCCAAAAAGACTTCGGGGTTTGAGTACCCAAAGCAAAATACTTTGTGGAGTCAGAACTCAAGAGGTGAGCGCTAGAAGAATTTTTGAAATCAACCTCTTTTCAACTACAGGCGTACTTCCGCACCTCATATATCTTAGAAAAACTTTTTTCCAGATATTCACTGCTGCGGAATGATCGTGCTAAGGTTTTTTACAGCGCGATCTCAGGAACCATGTATTCAAAAATTATTTTGAAAAATACCAGTAGGCAGCCAGGCCTCTGTAACCCCATCCTGGAAGAGGTTCAATTCGTCACCCTATGGCTTCTTCGTGAGATTTTGGGCTCCCATCAATTGGTCCTCCCAAAAGGGAATTTGCTCAATTCTCAACCTTTTCCCCTGGAAAGTGCCTAGGACGGTAGGGGACAAGTCACACTTTTCTGAGCGTGTGAAAACGGCTGTATTTGGCAGGGATAAGGAAACACTTGACTGATTTAAGCTTTTATCATCAAACCTTACTTGCGGGCCAGAATATCCCAGCCAGGGCTCAGATTACTGCTGTGGATTTCCTGCCAGCCAGAACATCGCACCTCGGATTTGACCCGTGACTCCTGCACAGCCACGCTCAATATGGAGAGATCCATGAGCTCTGGTTCAACGATCCGAGCAGTACGGACAATTTCAAACAGACAGGACGAGACACCAAAGTGATTTTCTTAACCCTGGATGCCTCGGAGTCCTGAGCGAACACCAGATCAGTGCAGAAAACATTCCAGAAGGAAGCGAGCCAACAGGGTGCGAGGACAAATACGCTGTCCCAGTTGAGAGATGATGTCCTTGCCCTTCTGACCTAAAGCGGATTGTCCCGGAAGACTCGCCAGGATTTCCATTGCCGTTCAGGTCCGCCAAGTCCATGCTCGTGGGCATATCTCTGAGGAATTTCCGGGCGTTCAGGCTCACAAGCAAGGTGCTTAGATACAGAGAGCAGATTGGCAGTTCGAAAATGCAGAATGTGAAATAGACCGGGAGTGCCACGATCTTCGAGAACTAGTCACGCATCACAGAGTTTCGAACACAAAGACCAACGGGAATGAAATCAAGCACCGCCAAAATAGCCGTCCAGGCGCCGCTATTGACGGAGAGAATGAGCAACCTGAAGACCAATTTTTGAGTGCTGAAAGTAGGATGTCAAAACCCATCGATATTTCATACATAGCGCTATTGATTACCTCGGAAACCGAGGTGATTGGGTAAGTAGGTAGATCATGGATCCCACAATGAGGATATCAGCCGCCGTGCCAGCCGCTCGAAGGGATATCGCAACCGCGGTAAGTTGCTGGGTCTGTTTTCCCGCCGAGACGGCAGCGTGGCCTAAGCTGCCAATCATGATCAGGGTCTAGTGCATTATAGCTTAAAATCGGCTCCAGCAAGACAGTTGTATGCTGGGATAAGATCACATTGAGAAGATGTTGTGATAGAGACGAAAAAAACATATGTGCGAGGCCAACTACGGAGAATCATCAGTTCTACAGTTCACTCGTAGAGGTAAAGACGAACTGATTTGCCATGATATCAAAGGGATCTTAGTATGTTTCAGCCAATTGTAGAATGGAAAGAGAATACTGTGCACCAAAAGACAAGGAAGGAGAAGTTTTCAACCACTGACTGTAGTGACAGATAAGGCATCGATCGGCAGTTGTGTTGTAGGATGATCCGTCCTTGTGATTATTGGCGGATGGCGGGCTTTACGGGTTTCATGGTGACAATCCATATCAGCGCCCATCCAACCCCTGGTACAGCCATAATACATTCTACAGCAGATCTCACAGAACGGACAAGTTACACCATGTTTCATATATATTTATCGGTTCCCCTTACAGTAGTGTACAGCACTTGTGGCAGTATATATTCTGTAACTTGGAGTCAATTGTGAATATAACCTTTACCGCACAAAAAGTTGCACGGTGGAAAAAGTGTATGGTCGTAAATCCTCTAAGTATAATATGATTGCACTGCTGCAGCAGCGACAGCCTGGCATGAGGGTGAACATTCATAATGGCCACAGGAGCAGAATTGCAACTGACAGCAACCCAGACGTGATGCTACGCCAGGCAAATTCGTCAGTGCGAGCTAGCATTGCGAATCTGATCAATAGGACTGACTATGAGTTCACTATGTAGAACAAAGTCGGTCAGTAGAGTAGTAGGTTTACGGAGAGCTCCCTACATGGTCCCTTCCGACTTCTCCAGGACGTCGACTCGACCCCAGTGCAAAATAAGCGCTGGCCAGACTGCACGGAAATAATTTCTTTTGAACCCAGAAAATACCATGCTTATCTGACTTCAAGACGAGGATTTCGTTTGCAGTATCGATAGTGCTTGATGTTTTATAGGACACCTCGCTTCGTGGTAAACAAAAAAATTACTCACATTAGAAAGAGAATCTAAACGCCACTTATCGGTGAGTAATCGTTTTGGTGCAAATTCAGGGCAAATCTGTACCAGCAATTTGAGCTTCCAGGAGTCCTTCAGTGCGTTCCGCGGGGTTGTCGGCCTAATTGATGCCGACCTCCGTCAGCCCAATTTGGCCGACACCCAGGTTGGCCGGCCATGCTAACCCCTGCCAACGTCCATGGGTCTTGGAAAAACTCATTTTTTGTCCTCCTAACGGTAACTACATGTCTCTGGGACCCATAGAAACAAACTGGAGCTGACAGCCTAACATAATGATTCTGTTCCAGAACCCTGGTCGACGGACGTCCTGCGTCAGCCGATGTCAGGCCCAATTCGGCCGACCTGGGTCGGCAAGCAGCACTGATCCAGGACCCTGACAATAGGTGCGCTCAGAGTAGATCACCTACGCGTAGGTGAAGGCCGCAGGCAGGCTGTGCTCTGTCACATCACTCACAATTGATGGCTATCTATTGCTGTATACCAAGAGCCCTTGTCGGCTAAAAAACCTCTTGCACACACGCCATAGCTCGTTTGACCCAAGTCTCGTCATATTCTCTTATTTATACCCTCTCTATGGGTGAAAAAAGCTCCTTGCCGCCTATTGCATGGGCTGCCAACGACGGACACTTGATTTTGTGGCTGATTGATCTCATCCAAGAGCACGAAAATTTCATTGTGCTCTTCGGAAAGAAAGACCCTAAGGAGGTATGCAAGACAGATGAAGTTCACCGGGACAAATATTGTGACAGATGTCACGGCAGCACAGCCGGCCTGCGGCCTTCGCCTACGCGTAGGTGATCTACTCTGAGCGCACCTAATCCCTTTGGAGGCTAGGGGCCGAAATTCCGGAAATCCTCGATTTTTGTCCAGACAAATTTCCTCGAGGTCGTGTTGTTTTTGTCCGGACAGGACCTAGCCCAGGCTTCCAAAAAGGGTAATTTTCCGCTCTCACGACCCAAAAAATGCCTAAATTTCCTCGTACTTATATACTTTCTACTCTTATATGCAGAGTACACATGAGTTGAACTTGGATTTGAGCTGAAGAACTCATTTCCAGCCGAATTTGGTGAAAACTTCGCCCGGACATCGACCCAAACATCGACAAGACCCCAAGTTTTTGTCCGGACAGGACCTAGGTTGTCCGGCCTCAAACCCCAGTTTTTGTCCGGTCAGAACCTAGGCTTTCGAGCCAAAATGTCAAATTTTTGTCTGGCACGGGCCCTAGGGTC
Source organism: Mycena olivaceomarginata (assembly GCA_029378375.1). NCBI lineage: Eukaryota > Fungi > Basidiomycota > Agaricomycetes > Agaricales > Mycenaceae > Mycena > Mycena olivaceomarginata. The sequence goes on along the minus strand of JARKIC010000576.1, from coordinate 128,385 downwards.
CAAAGGTATTGTCAGGGGTCCTGCTGATCCCCGTCGGTTCTGCATCGGCCAATGTCAGCACAGGCTGCCGACGGGCCTCAGAACACAGTGCTTCTCATACCTAACACGCAATTAATGAATGCCTCTTCTCGGTAGCCTCCGCCTGCATCATGAAATACAAGAATCTGGAGAGCGGGGGTCAAAAGACAGCATGTGGGGAGCAAAAGATGACTTGTGTCTGTACCAAGGACACGCCCCACACTGCAGCTGAAAAGAAACAGCCGATGAGTAGGACATCTCTCCTGCTCCGAGCTCATTTAAAATACCTTACTGTCTCAAATCATTAATACGCGATGCTTTAATTTACGCACTTCTATTATTTCGCTCGCTCGCCGACTTCACGACCAAGCAACGACCAAGAACAATTAGCCGGTCCCAATCAAGAAAATGATGCGGTCTTGACACAGGTCGCGGATTGGTTGGAAGCTTATCGCTTCGCAACGACGAAAATGTCGGCTACCAAGCAGCCGATGCTCTCGACCACGCATGCGTGTTTCCGTTGGCTTCAAGAGGTACCCGCACAAGAAATCCTCTACACAGGGTCGAAAAATGAATTAGTGGGAGGCTGGAGACAGACACACTGTCGTAATGATTACGTACGTGCCCTTATACGGTAATTATTATTATTATTACTCGTATTATTATTATTATTACTCGTATATTAAGCAGATCTATCGAATCACATTGTCCATGTTTGTACCGCCGACATTACCCCAACCGTCACCTCAGCTGACCTTCGGTCTCCAGAAAAACATTAGACGCCCCGGCGCTTAGCTATTCAACCTCGCCGATCAACCGCTCAATTCCCGTTCAACTTCCGTGCTGTGCAAGATTATACCTCGTATATTGGGTAGATTACTCGTATTATTACACTCGAATCAGATTGTACCTGTTTGTCCCCTTCCTAATTCACTCTTTTTCCCCCTCGGTGCCTGGGTCCCATTGTTATGGTCGCCTCGAGGCGTTTATTTTTTGAACATCAGAGTTTAGCTTTTGGAGCCTCTGGCGGACGGCGGGCGCTCCGCTGCCTATGACGCGTCTATTGCATCAACTTCGTCTACGCCGCGGCCAATGAGGCCGTTCAATGCCCACTTAAAGGGTAGACGTCTGTAGGGTCAATCATTTTACGCTTTCCTCTTCCCCCAGCCACCATTCTTCCTCTTGCCCTTCATTCCTCTTGCCTTTTGTTCCCGGGTTGGCTCTCATCTCAAACATCCCAACACATCGCAAGTACCGAGCTCTTTGAATCGCCCAGGGAAGATCTAACAGCTCTCCTTCAATAACTCGGTGCGAACCTCTATTTTAAATTTCCCTCACATATACGTGCACTGACGAATCATCAGGATCCTTTGTCTGCAGCGCCGCAGGTGCCATCCCCGTCTTATTTTTATATCTGCCGGTCACCATAGCGAGTCCACTATTTGTTCTTCCCCCTTTTTTTTTTTCAACTTTCGGATCCGCTGTTACATGGCCGCGATATCACAATGGGATACTGCGAAGAGTTCGAGGCAAGTCTTTTCGTCATGTTCAATGTTCTCGGCCCTGATGACCTTTTACATAAGACTCCCCTCCTTAAAATCGATGAGATTTCCAGTGACTGGATGCACCATCATGGTCATGATCACTGCATGTAAGTCTTCCTTGATAGGTAAACAGGGCGGGCACCGCAAACCGTGCATATCAGAATTTGTTCGTTGCTGGAAGATCCATCAAGTAAAAGCCGGAGCAGCGGCTTTTGAACCTCAACCTTCACTTATTAGCTCCCATTTCCCATAGTACGTCGCCCCCGGGCCACCGTTTTCCCTCATAGCTGACTGTAGTCAGTGTCTGACAGATCTTCAAGTCGGAACACTTTGATTTCCCTCCGCAGACACATGGTTGGCGATGTGGATGTTCACTCCATGCTATCGGGTATGACGCCGTCAGACCTGATAGAGGCTTCAGCGATCTCTACAGAGTTGTGCGCTCAGGTTCGGGATTTCACGACAATAATCGTAAATTTCAAGATTCCTCATGTTTTGTTAGGGTACGCACCATGAATTTCAAGGTAGGTTTCATGATGTTTTTTGGGTGATAATTTGGGGTTCTTAGCGCTATGAAGTTCATGATGATTCGTCGTGAAAATATGTCATGAATATGTGGCGGAAATCCTCGAGTCGGTAGGGTACGCAAAAAGCCGCGGATCTGAGCGGAGGCAACTCTGGATCAAGATGCGGTCTCGGTCCACCTGTTCCATGAATTGGAGCGTGGTCAGGCGGCGGAGAAGTAACATAGGGCCTTTTTTCAGGCGGCGTCGCGTAGCTTAATTAGAAACAAGATTTGCCTTCGCTTCGCTCCGGCAACCTCTCAGATGTACCTGTACGTCTGAACCACCTAGATACTACGAAATACCCATATCGAACATTTGAAGGAGAAAGTGTTCATTTGTTGACTCGTGAACCCGTGAAAGAGTATATCACAACCGTTGGTGAAGAAACCAATGAGAGACCGAGTCAAGCCAGATTGGCCTGAATTGAGCTCAAGTGGTTACCCTTAACTGCTGATTATCAATTCGTTTAGGATCGAAACTTGGACCAAAAAAAACGGTATTCTGATCTAAGAAAACGGTATGGTATCCAACATTGATATAAAGTGGTAGCGGTATGCATACGCTGTGGAGCAAAGAACCTTGGCGTTTCAGGCATGTCACTAGGGTCTAGTTGCCAATCCAGAAAGCGAAGAATCGTGCCGAGACACCTCAACCGAGTCCTTGCTCTGTGGGCGCAAAAGCAAACCGAGGCGACACCCACGTGGATCGATTCATGAACGTATTCTGTTGAGGTCAACGGGGGCGCTGAACCCGCAACGTTGCACGCTCTCATGTGCCCGTCCCCGCCGTATTCCTCAAGTGGACGACATGAACACCACTACCACGAAGGTACTTTGTTCCGTCAGCGGAGTGCATCGCCTGCTGATAAGCACTTCTAGCGACATAAATCTATGCTGCCCAGATTGATGTCAGGTGGTTTGGACATTACCGAGGATGGTGATTATCCCTGTGCGTAATCAATTTCGTTTCTCCCAAAGACGTCGCTGACCTCTGTATGTAGCCATAACCACAGATACTGTAGCCCCACTGGAGAAGGCGAGGCTGCGAAAAGCGGCGACTCTAACAATCTAGCTAGTTAGTTATCCTCATACCTACTGCTACATGGGAGAACCTCAAACCTATCTATGACAACATCAAAAGGAATGAATTTCGAGCGTTTTCTCGTGTAAAGAACGGCGCGGGTGCCGAATTTCATGTTTCTTGGTCGAATGTGGCCAGTGTGATAGTATATGTCACGGATTCGCCTGCCACGAAATCGAAGGTCATTACTATCGGTTCGTATTCTAAGGACGCAGATTTATTTGGCATCAGTTCCTTGGTTTGGTCAGCATTACTGTACGTATACTGGTTTGAGTAACGTGGATGGTCTTGCTGGAGCCATAGCTGTAAGATTTAGACTAATTTAGATGGACCTAGCCAAAGAAACCTACTATCTCAAGCAATGGACCTAGCCAACCACTTGGCTAGGGCCATCCAAGTGGGTGCTTGCTGATTTGCTTGTTTTAGGGTGCCGCATCCGTCCTTCTTGGAGCGGCATTTTCGAAACTTGTTTGTTTTCTCATCCAGAAGGGAATTGGAACAAGTTTGTCAGCGGCTGTTGGTGCATTGGCCCGTGCCCTCAGTTCCATGGGTTTGCCAGCGTTGGCGCGAGTACTACCGGCAGCTTCGAGATTATTGGGCGCTACGTCTTTGCATCTCCTCGAGGTTCTTCCTCTTCAGACGGAGATGATGTTTAAAAGTCCGGATTGTCTCGGGCTTTGATCGGGAACGGCAAAATGGCTACGATCGACCTCATCCAGGGCTGTGAGCGCCGCTGCTGCCGCATGTACGCGAACTCCTATCCAAGAGGGAGAACCACACATTCTGCATTCAAGGTACAATGTTTATCAAATGTTTCGCAATCGATTCTAATGGGTTCAAAGGTTCCAGTAAACGATAAAAATGAGATGCTTTTATCACCGATTGAAGCATCAGACCCAAGAGGGGAGCTGCTACGAGAGGCATCTTTACTAATATGGGATGAGTCGCTAGCTGCAAACCGCTCGGTTTTGGCGTGCATTGTGTAGAGTCGGAAGCAGAATGTCATTGTTGGAAAGGAAAAAATGAATACTGAGCGCTGGAGCTCACCAATTTTATTAGATTGTGGGCCAGAACGTAAGAATTGTGGCCGAATCTATACGGACGTGTCTCGGTGGTTTCTGGATCCGGCGAGATTCAGTTAGATCTCCATTACACGCTGTACCATCCACACCTACCTAGATGGTTCGAAGCGTGGTCGCAAGCTGAATACCAGAGACGCATTGGTTTACGTCTCAACCACCACAAATGGGGTATAGTAATCGTGAATGAAACTGCATCTTGATTTAGTCTTGGATTTCTAAAGGTGGATGGAGAACGTACGGTCGACAACATTGTAACCTGCAAGGCAATGATGATGGGTCAGAATTGTAGTGAATCGAAAGAGCCTCTAGCGAGGAGGGAATGTACAGAATAGCGGTGGCAGGGGCACTGACGCCATGCACGACACCGATTCGAGCGACATAAAATTCGGTAGCCGTCCGCCTGCCTGGCCAGTGTTATTGTATTTCTAACTGTTAATAGCTGATAAATGTGCTCCTCAGGCTTGCAGAAGGGCAAACAGTTCTCCAAAAGAAGAGCCGTGGACGTCTCATTCATGTTTCAGATTTCATTACTGAAGGGACAGGTCGACTTCTCCAACAAGACAAGAATGGCAAGATAATTGCGGATGCTCGGGAGATAATTCACCCAGGGTCAAAGGGTGATCCTTGGTGGGATACAGACCAGTTCATCAAGCAGGTGAAGCGTGCAATCAAGATCCACAATGACAGCCATCCTGGTGTCACTGCTCATTTCATTTTTGATCAGTCTTCTGCCCATGCCTCACTCCCCCATGGTGCTCTTCGAGCATTCAACATGAATAAATCCAATGGCGGAAAGCAGCGAGTGCAAAATGACACAACCATTCCCAAATCTAATCCATCAGCTGCACAACGTGGAAAGGTTCAAAAAATGACGACTGCCAATGGTGAAGCTAAAGGCCTTCAAGATGTGTTGATAGAGCAGGGTTTTAGTGTCTCAGGCCTCAAAGCAAAATGTTCCCCTGTGTGCCCATTCGAGAGCACAGGGGGAATGCGATCAAATCGAATGCCACACGCTCAATTTCGCGTGGAATATTGCGCCAGGGGTGCATCTGGCTTGGATTGACCCAGGAAAGCTTAATTCAGTCAAGTGCTGCCATTTCCCTCCAAATGGCAGCCCAAAAATGGAAAAATGGCTGTTAATGGTGGACAGGAATGCCATCAAATTGAATGCCACATGCTCAATTTCGCATGGAATATTGCGCTGGGGGTGCATCTGGCTTGGATTGGCCCAGGAAAGCTTAATTCAGTCAAGTACTGGTTGGTGGCCTTTCAATATGCGGCGGTTTGCACTTATGCCGGAGCGAGAGCTCCACAGTTCCACTCCAGATGTTGAGTTCACTCCACCGGGCTGTTGAAGTTCTATTTATAACTGTTCAGTTGTTCACTTTTCCTCGAATTCTTGCTTCAACAAGCCTGTCGTCTTTCCATAACCACCGGAGAACCCTTGCGGCCACTGCTTCTCAAGTCTCCCTCTAGGCCGGAACCATTTTTGGTCAAGGGGGCAAGACGCCACGTGCAGAGCCGGCGGCGCCATAGAGTCAACTGCCCCCAGACATGTGGGAACACGCATTGTATGCTCCATCGACACCCTCTCATATCGCTTTCGATACGCCCTCTTCACGACGCCCATGTGGAGGGGGCAAGCGTCGACTTTGTGCCTCCTTCCAGATGAGCTTCCATTATTTTGGCGCCCTGTGTGTGATTAAGAATGAATCCCTTGAGAGACGCTCCACTCAGTGAGGAGGGCAGGGAAAAGAAATCGGAAGTGACAGTCTTGCTTGAAATTCCGCTGGCTATCTCCCATAAGTTCAGGTTCGAGACCCGGCTGCAAATGAGCCCAGGATGGAAAACTGCTCGTTCCGCGCTTGCATATGCACATGGTATTTTTAGACTATACACCTTCATTGAGACCCTTCCCCTTGTCGGATTCATTCATATTTCGAACTTTCGGGCTCCAGCTCTGGGGCTTACTGCATTCACTACAGGAGACCATCGTCGATCGCTTCTTGACCCACCGTACCATCTCTCTAGATATTAAATAAATCAAAACGAAATATTCTTACTCACGCCCGAGCCACTTCATCGATACGGAGTGCCCAAAGCACTCTTATGGAGTTCCTCAAATGACTCCCGTGGAGTCTTGAACACGCCCGGGGGTGACCGCAGGCACTTCCGCCAGGAACGCAACAATGCCCGCGCCAAATAATATCGTGAAAAATCAAGGAATCAAGTTAATTAAACCTCAGGTCAATTTCGAGACCTATGAAGTTTAAGGGCCCAAGACTCCAGTTATAACGCTAGAATACACGACTCCAGCCAACCACTATACTAAGGAGCCATTCCAATTTCTTTTGTTGCCCCCGCTAGGTTACGGCAAGCCTTAAACCTACCCGGGGATGCTAATACCCAGACCTAGGCCAGGCAAGCTGGCCTGGGTCTTCGAAAGTGTTTGTACAAGCTTATTATGTTTTTTATTGTTTCAACTTAACCATAACCAACCTAACCAACCTAAGGCGGGTCGTGTCGAGATGAGCTTGAGTTGTGTTTCAAAGGCACATTAGTAAACGCGGCACTTGGGACACTAGTAAACGCATTGCGACGCCTCTGCGCGTAGCTCCATCTTTATTTATCTCGGCAAAATCACTCTCCATGGCCGAGAGGGGACGGTCGACGATACGCCATGCACCAGGGCCTGACCGACGCAAGTGCGTGCTTTACTAAGTTGAACCGTAGGCAGCACACAATATGGCGGCACTGATTTTGATAGGAATGTACGCAAAATATCATACCATTCGAGGTAGCTCAGTCGTTGGGTTCTGTCTGGACTCTGGAGTTTGAAAGAGCTGCGCGCCAGCGCCCCCTTCGACCTCCGCTTCTCGGCGAGTGAGAGTCCGGTATCTTTTAATCCATTGCCGCCATTCTGCATCGAGAGCATCTGTTGTGATAGGCCCCTCACTGCGGCCCCGCGGGCTTCGGTCCCAAACAAGGAGTGACTTCTTCAAATAATTTTCTGCTCGGTTGATCAATTCCTGCGGAGATTGCGGAAAGGTCTATACATGGATAAATCCCCAGCGCAAAAAAAAGGATCTAGATCTCACCTTGAGCCACTGCAGGACGTTATGACGGTCAAATGCGATATCGAAACCGAACTCATTCCGATCGGCTTCCCAGATAGGTTCTGCGTCATACAGATTCTGTAACAGCTTGGGGCATGGCGGACACCCTCTCAAATAACACCCCCAGGTTTTGGATATTTCCCTCCTAAAAGACGATAGTTACGGACATAGTGAATCAAGTGCACGGTGACACTTACAACATATCATTCTTGTCCATTTCACCCCTGAGTACTCGCTGCATAAAACGCAGAGAACCACAAGCCAAATCCCACAATATTGAGTCAAAATGTGCCGGAAAGAGGTTGGAATCTGAAGCAACAATTGCTATGTTCCTGAGTGTTTCTGTTTCCCCCTTGAGGAGTGGGCGTAGAGAACAGACTGCAGTTCTCAGCTCATCCCATGAGATATCTAATAAGAAGTGGATTCTCAATAGAAGCTGCATTCTAAACTCGTGGTTCAAATCGCTTGTATGCAGTGCAAACAGCTGTATAATTCCAATAAGTGATGGGGAGGCCTGCGACAGAATCTGGCGGCAATGGTCTTGGTCGTCTTTGGTAAGTCCGTGGATTTCTATGTTTGACCAGATGGCTTCACAGGAAGACATGAAATGGTAGTCTTCCCAGAGCTGAATCAAACTCTTGGGCCGTGGTCGACTTCGCTAGAGCCAAATGTAAATATCAATGATGTTTGTGAACTGAATTATAGGACATACATTTAACCAGCTCAATGCTGTCCTGATCATCACCTGGTTTTTGCCCCAATGACAAAACAAAAAGTCCGGATTAAAAGATTCAAGCTCGGTTAAGAGGTATGAAGACGGCGGCTCTGCGAAAGCTATGCTTTGAAATTCCTTCAGGCCCACGGGAAGATTCGGACCCCTGAGAAAAAGTCTGTTTAGATTCAATCTATTTCTACTGGAATGAACCCAAGTCTTACCCACAGACATGTCCAAGTTGATTCGCCAATGGATCATCGTACGAGTATGAGAATGCCTTGAGAATATACCGGGACAACTCCGTCCGGTGCTGACGTCCACCAACATAGAATATTCCGGCCCGTGTACGATCTTGGATGAAATCACAGAAGGAAGCGTGATGGGCGAAGACTACGAAATTGAGATCGTCTTGGTCGGAGAACCAGATTACAGATTTTAGGCCATGCAAAGCCAACCGTACATCACCTTGCTGCAGCTCAAGGAGCTGTTCAACGGAGTAAATTGATAATCTGAGTGAGCTGGCTGCAATAACCATCAGGATTTTGAGAAGTTGGGGTCGTGCATGAACTCCCGAAAGGATTTGAGTGTATAGCTGATCCAAAGCGGCAAATGGCTCCCCATACTGAGTATCGGACATTCCGGTAACGACTGCGAGACGTTCTGTGGGGCGGAAATTTTTGTCGTCGATAAATTTGATGATGGTGGTTGCATAGATAAAATATCCCGAAGATTTTTCAACCAGACCGTCAATGATTTTCGGTGGGGGCCAGGGGCTGGAAATTGCGGCCATTGCTGTACGGTGTTCTCGATGAATTCGTGCAAATTCGTCCAACAGATACTTCCGGACGTCGTTGTATGAGCTCAAGATATCCACAGATTGGTGTATCCAGTTCAACGGGCCGCCAAAGATGTCCCGAATGTGAGGCTCGGGCCTATTGGCAACGAGAAAGCGAAGAGGGAGGGGTCCACCGTGGATGGCGGTGCCGATTGAGCGTAATATCTCTTGCTGAATATTTGGCTCTCGCATTCATCGAGGCCGTCGATGACAATGACGAAGGTGCGGATGCCACTGTTTAGGTTCTGCTGGAAGGGTTCAATTATCATTCTCCGTAGCTGCATGGAAAGAGCTCGGTCGATGATGGATGGGTCGTCTGCCACTATATGCGATATTGTCTGTTTCAATTCTGAACAGCGGGCTAGCTGATAGGCGATTGTCGGGAACAGCTTGTTTCCATTTCCGCGGGAAGGATGTCCTCGTTTAAAGAAGAAACTGGCCCCGAGGCGGTTCTCTGCTTCCAGTCTGTGACAGAAGGATTGGGCGATGGCCGATTTCCCGGCACCAGCAGGGCCGTGCAACCAAAGAATACTGCTGTCTGAATCGGTCTTCAAGGACCACTCCCACAGGTCATCGAGCATCTCAGTGCGTGTCTCGGGATGGCACTTTGGTTGGGGGTATCTCTCCGCAGAATCGTGGAATGCATCACTAGCCGCAGCATCCCGCAAGATATGTAACCCTTAGATTGACTTTCCTGTCACTCACGCCTACAACAAGTTTGTTCAGAACTCACCTGTTTTTCCATGACTCTGGACATAAGTCACATTCCCGCCGATGAATGTTCCGCCATGAATGCTCGTTTTAGGCTCGGGAGGTAAGCTAGGTGCATGATTGATGGCACCAAGCCAAGGAGTGTCGCCGCGAAAGTCGTCAACGAACAGTTGGGGAGGTTCTCCGAGTGTGGCTGTCGGTAGCTCGAACTCGGTTGAGGGATTTGGAATAGAGCCCAAATCATTCGGGTTGGTTGTTGGTCCTTGAAAACCGAGTTCTTGAAAACCGAGTTCTGCGCCGCAAAGATCAAACGATGGACCAGAGTGTATTTGTCCTGAAAGTATGGGCGCGGATGGGCCAGGATATGGAACTAGGGCGAGCGATGTGGTAGGTTGATTATCTGTTCCTGTCGCAAACCCAGGCTGAGGATCGTCGGAAGTGATAGGATTAATCCAGTCCTGGGACAGATCGTCATGCCGAGAGAGGGATCCCTGGAAAATCTTGTCTCTCTCCGCATCCGTGGCGCCGACATCCTCGAAAAAGGACGTCGAATCGAAATCGGATTCCGGTTGCCGGTGTTCTGCGGAGAGGTCCAACACCGGAACAAACCTGGGTGGAGGATTTTCAGAAGCAGGAGTATCAGTCCCGTCGTAAAACAGATCGCCGAACCATCTGTGTATGTCGGGCTCTGTGGCACTACTGACAGGCTCAAAGAAGGAGAGGGAATTGGATTCGGATTCTGGCTGCGCGAATGGGAGTGGGAGAGGGTTAGACGATGGAACTGAGTCAAAAGAGGTGAACCAAGATCGGTCATGGGGAACCGGGAAAAATGAGCTCTGCGAGCGGTTCGGATTCTGTGGCCGATGAGAGATATCTTCGTCTTTATCAGGGCGTGTTATCACAGAGGGCTTGGCAGCATACCGTAAGGGAGCATCCTCGCAGCTCTAACATCTCTGATATTCCTCTCCACTCCCGACAACTGTCGACTTGGTCCCTGAGCGGTGAATTCGAGTGCACTCAGCGGATCGCCAACTTGCCATATCGCAGACTGCGTCACATGGATATTTATGTCCCCGGCATTGTCGATGAAGCTCCCGCCATAGATTTGGAACCCGGAGGCAGAGGTGAAGAGAGGCATGGAGAAGAGATAACGAGAGCCGGGAGATATGGCACGAGGCTGAAGGCTATATCGGAGCGTTCCACAGCTTCCCAGAGACTGCCGCGCGCTTTTAAGTTCACAGCATCCCGCGCTTATTGCAGTTATTTAGAATATCAGTGCTCAGCCATCCAGTAGAAGGCAGTGCAAGGAATATCAGTTCAGAAGAATCTGACGAGACAATTCCATAAAGCTTGAATCGGGCATCAAACGTGACTCTTTTACCAGGTGGGGCTGTGCCGGCGCTCGTCATGTAAATTCAAGCCCAGATCGACCGGTTTGTCTACCGACAAAATTCCCGTAGACATATCGGTTACCGGTCTAGGTGATTGTCTGGCTCCCGAGTCTGCCGACCTACAGCCTTCCTTGGGCGGCAACACGTCACCATCCAACAAACTTTGGCAGACACTGCCTCAGCGCTAACATTGACAGATGGTGTAGAGTAAACTCCCACAGCCTGGGGTGCACAGGCAAGATACACAGTTAACAAACGCGCGACGCTACATTACATCACAGTCACGCTACGTGGAAGTTCTAGTGTTGCCGCGGCTCGGCTATGGCTGGCTCGGCTCCGGCTTGCTCGGCTCCGGCTCGGGGCGGCTTGGAAGCCATCAAATTCTGATGGCTTCGGCTGGCTTGCGGCTTAGCCGCGGCTTGGGCTCAATTTTGCACAACAGCCGTCACGGGGCCAGAGGGGTGTCTGAAAAAGATAATTTCGTCTTTCATAGGCTTCCCCATGTACTCGAGCTCTTTTTCAGAAGTTGTAATATTGGTCCGCGCACAAAAATTAGAAAATGTCGCGTGTTTGGCTTTGTTTCCTCGACAATCCGAACAATTTCACGTCAAGACTGTGCAAGTTGGTGAAGCATATTGCATAAAATACCTGTAGCAATGCAGGAAGACACTTTATATTTGACCTCGTGGCCTGAAATGCGGTGCTACGCTGAAGCGTGTCGAGCCACAGCTCAGCTGGCTTCAAGCCAAAGCCATCTGACAGCTTTCCGAGCCGCGGGCGCAAAACTCAACCAAATTCCAAACCGATGGTACCATCACCTTCGTAGCACTGTTCTGCACCTTTTCCGAAAAAAAATGTGGCTCGGCTCGGCTGGCTAATTTTCGGCTTGGCTTGATCGGCTAGCCAAGCCAAGCCGATCCGCGGCAACACTACGTGGAACCACGTGAATCCTCTGATCCGAACAAGTCCGAGCCCAAGTCCGAATGCTCCCGCGTCGAGCTCGCACACCCCCTATCCCCAACACAGGGTAAAAGTCCAACACACTCCCTCGAGCGAAGACGGCGCCTATAAAAGTGTACACAGTGCCAAGCTCCACTTACATAATTCAAGCGCCCGTTTGCAAAAATGATCAATTGGCGCCGGTTTCGAATGTCAGCGTTAGATTTTCCAAGGCATTGCAACTGGCGCCAATGACTTATAGTTACTTGCTATTTCTTTGAAATTTTTTGGCTCAGTTTCATTGTCCCTGTGATCTTGCCTGCGACCTTCTGGAAAAACTACAAAAAGAGGCATGCAAATGTTTCAATTAAGCCCCTGAATTTTGGCTGGTGATGTGTGCAGAGCACATTCGCTAGCGCGGTTCTCCCGGGAACCTTCAAAGATGGCTTGACAGCTGAACCGCAAATTAGCACCGTCTCAACCTATTCATGTCGATAGCCGCGCCGGAAGAGGGAAACACATGTCCTGTATCCGGTCTCATGGGTTCCCTCACTGGTTTCAATCGTGTTTGAGGAGGGCGCGTGTTGATCACTGTTGGAGATTTTCGCCAGGTAAGTCAACTTTGGGGACGATGACACCACTAAAATTATCTTGGGGGTCGTACAGTCATTTGAAAGGCCTTGATACGCACCCAGCCTCTGTTTAAGCATTCCGAAATCTTGAAATTGGAAACTTCGACGCGGCAGCGAAACAGTTTTGGCCTTCTCATCATTTTGGAATTGAATAGAGAATGATCATGTCCACAATTCAGTGGATCTCGGCCGCCTACCAACCTCCCATTGGATAGCCCTTTGAATTCTGAGCAAGACTGTCTTTTCTGCTCCATTTACTTTGCATTCCCCGTGCAACCAGGGCGTTTTGAACGTTCCCAGCCCAACACGGCATGTCCTCGGTGAACAGAAACATTGCAAACATGCCGAATCTTGAGTTGCCATGCCAGCCCGATAAGCGTCAATCCATCGGTACATACGATGCTCCCATCGCCGACGCGATTGGTACGAAATTCTCTTTGAGGGTGTAATCAGAGTGCTCGCGCAGAAAACGCTTGACCATGCCCCAAAAGAACTCAATAAAACTGAGCTCACAATGGAACTTGGGAAGAATCATGCAAAGATGGCCGGCGGCTTCGATGATTTCCTGGACAAGTGATTTCTGGTCTTTGAAGTCAGGCTGTGACTCCAGAATGCGTTTGCAGCAGCATTCAGCGGCTTCGGGGTCCTGACAGGCTCCCCTTGCATTTCCCCCGAAGCTTATGTACGCACTTCGACCAACAGCTTTTATCCCTTTCGGCTCGTTGGGATATTCGCGATGGTTGCGGGAATAGATCATCGGCTGGACAATCCTTTCACCATCTTTGACATACCATCCGTCACCCATTTGTGCTCCAGCTATATATAAATCCAAAGTCTAAAATCCACGCATATTGTTATGGTTCCTGGCCACCGAGCTCAAAGGGATCATGATGACTGAGAATAAAATGGCGAGGATAGCCACACATTCAAACTGATGCCCAGGGCTCGGCAGAAAGCTTAAATCCATCAAGTGCTCCCTAACGTTAGTTACCGGTGATCGAGATCTAGATCTGCCCGATCGGGCCAAATCAGCTACGCGCGCATACTGTAGTATTACAAGCGGCTGCTCGGCCACTTCGCGGCCTCGCACCCCCTTCCGAAATTCAATTTTGAGGTTGAAACTTTGAAATGAAATAAAACAAAAAAAGACAAACACAAAACCGTGCACTCTGAGCAGCAGAATATAAGCTGTCCAAGGCGAATTTTAACGCGGCTGATGCGGCGCAGACGCGACCAAACCGTGGTCGCGGCATGAGGAGCGAAGTCAGAGATGGACAAAAGGGGAAAGTTCGGAAAGAAGCTGTCGGCGGAGTTTGAAAAGGCTTCAGACGGACAGGCTTAATTTTATAAAGAGAGTGACATTCAATTCGTAAGGCCATCTTTGGCTTTTTCGGTGTGACGACCGGAACCTTTCGTAACCGAGCCTGTTTAGGCAATTTGATCCACCGGCAACACTCGGCCAGCTCGGCTAAGGCCAAAATTTGAATCCTGGTATGCATAGCCTTTCGTTGTTGATTAATTCACCCTCTCATTCGCCATTTGCAGTCACCACAATCACTTCCCAACCTCAACACGTCCCAGCCCACTATTCCCCCGATGGCTTTATTCTTCCTCTTACATGGTTCCTCCTAAATTATGTATGCACTGCTTAATTCTCTTTTGTCTTCTCTTACAATGGCGGTGTACAGCCCAGGTCACAACCACGGGCACGTCGGCTCGTAGCCCGTCTCCGGACTTGGTGTATCCTGCTGTTCTCGACATTTTGACGCCCATCCGCCTCGTTATCTTTGTCAAGGTCTGCGGTTACTTCATTTGATTCCTTTCAGCCTCGATATTGATATTTTACCAGAAGCGGTCAATACGGAGCGGCTATTTATTATACTGCCCCAATTTCAGACACCCGTGGGCGAGTGTGGTTTTTCACGGTGGCGGTCCTGTGAGGAATATGTGGCGATGCTGGGCACGAGGGATCCCGGAATTCCATCGGGTGCATCCCGACGGCAGTCCCAATTCAGGTCGGACACAATACAATATGGTATATTGATGTTACCCGCCGAGTTTGAATTGCACAAGAGCTTTGAAAAATGGATCATGGTCCATTATGAGCTGTACCCCGGAGAAGTTTATTCATACAATCACCGGTGGTCATTATGAATGCAGGGTTGAAATCGCCATGCTTTGGAATTGGTTTCTGTGCGGGTAGGAGTTTTGAGGTTTGAACATGAGGGACTGATAAGTGGCAATAATGGCGATTCAATATGGGTGAGAATTCAGACTCGGTGTTTCAACCGATTTTTCCCAATGCGACAGATTAGGTCACCTTACATCCGAGTTTTTCTGGGTTAATTTTCTAAAACTTTGCGGGGGCCTTGGTTCGATCCTCCTCATTAAATTTAACACCTCAAAAAAATTGTGGAATCTGTCCGAGGGCCGGAATACTCCGAACGTTGTTTCAACCGCTTTGTCCCGATACATCAGATTACGTGACTTCGCATCCGAGTTTTTTCTGGGTTAATTTTTCTAAAACTTTGCGAGGGACTTGGTTTGATCCTCCCCATTGAATTTAACACTTCTCAAAAATTGTGGAATCTGTCCGACGGCCAGAATACTCCGAACGTTGGTTCAACCGATTTTTTCAGATGCGTCAGATTACGTCCTTTAGGTCTGGCGAGCAAGGTCATTGCTGACGAAGTCGGCGTTTCTTAGTCCTTAGATAGGTACGCCGAAATGGTCGTATTAGTTTTAAATTTTGATATGTGCACATCACCAGCTGCCATCAAAATTCAGGGGCTCAATTGGCTGGAGAAAAATTTTGGCATGCCCACTTTTGTAAATGTTTCACCCGCATGTGGCCAAATCCACCCAGAACTATTTTCTCAGCTCACTCAGTCTTGATTTAAATTGAAATCTTTCTAGGAGAGCACACTTGTTAGAGGGACAGTAAAACTGAGGCCACAAAATTTCAAATGAAATAGTGAGTAAATTCAAGTGCAGTGAGGAACATAAAGGCAGTCGTCCTCCATTTGCTGACATAATTGAAGGGGTGAACCAAAGACCCTATGTATTTCCATTCATAGGTAGCGAGGACTTCTGTTAATTGTGCATATATATGGACAATCAACCTGAAGAACACAAGTTCTTTTCCAATCGTATATGCGGACGAGTATAGAGTCCTTAAATCGGCACCAGCTAAGGCAGAACAATAATGCTCGGGGACAATTGCACCAGTACTCTTAGTTTTGTGTGCAGAAATATTACTGCAAACATGGGTGGTTCTTTTCGGTTGGTAGTTGTACAGGCGCAATTCCGTTCTTCACCGTGTCGGACTACTTACGCTGCACGCAATCCGGGTGTCGGAACTTGTGTGAGTCATCGGTAGGCTTGGATTTACGAGAACAGCTTAGTACGAAGTGCCTCGGAGTTTAAAAGATTTGATGGCGTGTGTACAAGAGCAGACTGGGTCTCATAGTACTAATAATGCTCAAATTGACCTAGATTTTTGATACGATGTACTTTGCCGTATTATGGAGGGCATCTCATATCGGGCTACATTATTAGAGATATTCTTGACAGGTGTGATATTTTTTTTTCTCGGTCTTTGAAATATGTAAACATACATCAGCGCACGCCATGCGTTGGACCCACAAAACAACATACTGTGATGAATGATGAAGTTGGTCACTGAGGATGTCGTAAGATAGAATACGACGCAAAGCGTCGGAAAGCGTCGCAAAGGATGACCGGGGATCACCTAAGTATGAGATGCCGTACACACCGAACTGCTGAGATTCTGATAACATTTTCCCATACCCCAAAACGCCTGCCAAATTCGATTCCACTTCTGGTTCCAAGATAGGCAGGCCCATTTTTTGCATTACAGCTATTTGCGGTACATAAGGCGCGGACCTTTTTTTTTTTTTGCAACATTTTGCTTAGAACACTCACCATGACCTCAATTCTGGTCAGAATCCTTCGGGAGTAGGTGCGTTCGATTCGCACTGAAAATCCGCAGGGGATCGAGTACCGGTATTTTTCATGTAATTATGTAATGAAATTTCTCCCAAAAAATCGTGGCTTCCATTAGAACAGCTGCTCCGCAATGAATACTGGGTCAATTGACTTAGTTCTTGGATATGTTATGTATCAAAACTAGTGCCAGGGGATGGTATATCTTTTTTGGGTGTTATCTCAACTCATTGTGATTTGGCACTCACTCTACCAAACACCATATCTGTGTACTAATATAAGTAGAGCCTACCATGCAGATTTGAGTGGATTTATATCTGTAAACCGGATAGTCCCCTGGTAATAGTTCTGATACATAACATATTCAAGATTTAAGTCAATTGGCCCAGTATTCATTGTGGTGCAGCTGTTCTAATGGAAACCATGATTTTTCGGGAGAAATTTCATTACATAATTACATCAAAAATACCGGTACTCGATCCCCTGCGGACTTTCAGTGCGAGTCGAACGCACCTACTCCCGAAGGATTCTGACCAGAATTGAGGTCATGGTGAGTGTTCTAAGCAAAATGTTGCAAAAAAAAAAAAAAAACAGCCCGCGCCTTATGTACCGCAAATAGCTGTAAGGCTGGAAGATTATGATTACAGCACTTTGCGGAACATAAGGCGTGGATGCTTTTTTCTGTTTTCAACAGTTTTGACTAGAACACGCGCCACGGGGTCAATTTTGATCGGATTACCTTGAGAGTAGGTGCGTTGGAATCGCGCTGGAAATCTGCAGGGGATCAAATGCCGGTTTTTTTTATGTAAGCACATAGTGTAAAATCTTCCAAAATATCATGGTCTCCAGTAGGACAGGTGTAGCATAAGGAATACTTGTCCGATTGACCTAGTTTTTGGATATGTTATTTATCTAGGATGTTACTAAAGGATGAGACATGTTTATAGGCAACATGCTGAGTGAACATGATTTGATGCCCATTTTAGGTAGGGCAATATTCATGTCCCATGATAAGTAGAGCTCTGTATGGGACTTTGGCTATACCCATTCCTATAAACCTCGTGGTCCTCTAGCACCAGCTAGGACTCATGACATATCCAAAAACTAGGTCAATCAGCCAAGTATTCCTTGTGCTACACCTGTCCTACTGGAGACCATGATATTTTGGAAGATTTTACACTATGTGATTACATAAAAAAAAACCGGCATTTGGTCCCCTGCAGATTTCCAGCGCGATTCCAACGCACCTACTCTCAAGGTAATCTGATCAAAATTGACCCCGTGGCACGTGTTCTAGTCAAAACTGTCGAAAACAGAAAAAAAGCATCCGCGCCTTATGTTCCGCAAACTGCTGTAAATATGGTCTCAGCCCACAATGTACTGTAATCATAAGGTTTTGGCCCAATTTTAATAGTAAGGGTATCATAGCCTAATGTAATTGAAATTTAATCGTATTGATAGCCCCAATCAAACTATCAAACACAATGAGTTTAGCGTAAACTTGTCCTTGCAGAAGGAGGGTGCAAAAAATGGATTAAAATAGATTAAATATAATTAAACAAGCGCTCGCCGGCTCCCACTTGCTGGATGTAACTAAAATAAGAATGTTGATCCGAGCTGCCGGAATGATAGATTAAAACCGGAGTTTAAAGGCTTCAGACAGACGGACGGACAGACGTAATTTTATAAAGAGGGTAATATGATTAAACTGCAATTACATTAGATTATGATACCGTTATGATTAGACACGGGCCAAAACCTTAAGATTATATTACGATTACACCCGAGACGCATATTCAGGGAAGCCGCTCGTGGGCCCTTCTTCAACAGAAGTCAAGAAGAACCGCAGCACGGTGAGCGGTGCTTGGGCGATTTTGAAAAACACTGGGCAAGGGATGTCATGAACCGCAACAACATGCAGTTCCCGCACCATCCCGTCAGAAATGAACTCGATGAGTGCTGATTGCACCGCTGGTGGGATGGATTTCCATCGGTACCAGAGACTGGAGTCCCAGTCTTGCGCGGGACCGGCGATGATACATCGGCGGACCTTCTTCAGTTTGCGAAGGACATGCTGGATGCTATCACTATCTGCGACCGTTAACGTTTTGGGAAGCTGGATACGCAGACGGGTGACGTATTCTGCAATGTGCGCAGATTCATCCAGCAGGGCGTGGGCGTCACTGTAGTGGGGACTCCTAGACCCATCACCTCCCAAGGTCAGTGAATGAAGCAGCAGGCGCTGGCTTGGGATCCGCATCATGCGATGGGTCAGAGAGCAGGCCTCTAGAGATGGAATATCGGCGCCCAGCTCATCTACCACCACATCCAGGAGTTCCTGTGGAAGGGGCATGGCCATAGAGGCCACGCGTACCTGTTCTTTGTTTGTATTCGTTGTTGTCCGATCGATCAACAGAATAGGAGTTGTTGCAAATTGACCAGCACCGCCTTTGGCAGCACGGCATCGCACTTCCCGTCAGCCACAAACCCCCATCATGCCAGCATTCATGACGCCAGAGAATCGGTCAGAACGTCATCTAAGATGGGAAGGTTCGCATCCGGACGGCCCAGTGAGTGTGACTTGTGTGTTCAGCGATTCTGGGCCTGAATAATTTTTGTCAGTTGTAATGTCCCTCCACTGCGGCGCGCAAGTGTATTCCGTGTGACAGTGTTCCCTTTGATTTTTGACCTTTTAACTACACTACAGCCACCGATGTTGGTATCAACGCTGCTCCGAATATGCTTCCATTTGAATTCGGTTCGTTTTAACTTGGTTAATCAGCATTTTACAATATTAGACAGGTTGTGCAAAGCCGCACAGAGCCGCATGCGGCTTTTGTGCATTATGCAAAGCCGCATGCGGCACCGTGCGGCTTTCGTTTCCCTATCTATTATGTATCCAAACCTTGCATACAGTGCTTTGAAAGCTGTTGGGGTTGATTCCGGCACAGGTGGGAGGAGGAAGTGTGGAAAATGGCCTGTTTTGGCAGCATCACGGCCATAGCCGCACAGCGGCTGTGGCGAAGCCAAATGACGTCAAAAATGATTCGCATTATGTTTGGTAAGTGGTTCAATGTACTGCATAGCACCTAATTTACCCATATTTCATCGAAATGAACATGGATCCACTGATAAATCCTTCGGTTTATCATGTGGCTTTGCACAATGCCCAAAAGCCGCATGCGGCTCTGTGCGGCTTTGCACAACCTGTCTATTCTCTCCCCACTCAATGCCGCTACCGCGTGTGAGATTCTAATTTCATCCTTCACCTCTAACCCGCTGCTGGGATTTGCTTCGTCCTAGGCGCGTCCTGAAACTTTGAATCCAAATATTCATCATCTCACGGAATGTCAGTCGCTCACGCGGCCCGCTGATGCACAACTCCGTGCGCGGCTCGTACCACAGGATGCTGATTCAATTTTAGAGGTCCCGCGAGCGGGGCGCTATACAGTGGTGAGTTCTTTACGAATGTTGTATTTTTTTGACCACCTCTGAGTCCTACGACACTTTAGGCGTCAACATTGCCCCGCCCAGTATGCCTCGCAAAGGCGTTCAATGTTCAGGGCCCCTTTATTTGTTTCGTGCCCCTGTGCCAACCGACGCATTTCCGGTACATATTTTATCATTATACCCACTGTGTTCGATAATGCTGCCAGCTCAACTCCTGACCTCCCGCCTCCGGGCCACGCATTCCGAGCGCGTCCCTGACGCATCTGAGGACCAAATCTCTATTGAAGTTCTGGACTTGCGAGCGATGGAGGCGTCTTCGATATGTGACCTCATGTACCGCAACTTGGTCAACTAACCCAGGACCCCTGACAATACATTTGGACCCTAGGGCCTGTGCCGGACAAAAATTTGACATTTGGCTCGGAAACCTAGGTTCTGACCGGACAAAAACTGGGGCTTGAGGCCAGACAACCTAGGTCCTGTCCGGACAAAAACTTGGGGTCTCGTCGATGTCTGGGTCGATGTCCACGCGAAAGTTGTCACCAAATTCGGCTGGAAATGATTTCTTCACCTCAAATTCAAGTTCAATGTGTGTGTATTCTGCATAGAAGAGTGGAAAAGGTATATGTACCAGGAAAATTAGGTATTTCTTTGGGTCGTGAGAGCGGAAAATTACCCGTTTGGGAAGCCTGGGCTAGGTCCGGTCCGGACACAAAGAACGCGATCTCGAGGAAATCTGTCCGGACAAAAATCGAGGATTTCCGGAATTTCGGGCCCTAGCCTCCAAGGAGATTGTCAGGGGTCCTACTAACTCTTGCAGTGTGTTGTATCGTAGGCTCTAATTATGGCTAAACTAATAAAAAGGGAGCGGCCGCGCCGTGCATTAGACTGTTAGACTGTAAATTGATTTATGGTGTTGGCGGTTGTATGTAGATATCGTCATGAATTGAATTTTGAATGTGCTTTCACTGTACAATGCAGCAGCCAAAATCGACGAAACCCAGTTGTCCTTCATGATTTTTTCTAAATGATGGTTGACTGCTTTTCAAGTCAACATTTATGCCGGAGCTAAGCGAAGGCATGTCTTGTACATCGTGTTAGTAGTATTATACGAAGCAGTATTCTGGAGCTCTCCGTAAACTTTGCTGATCACAAGAAATATTCACCAAGCTGAAACATCAGCTAAGGTCGTTGCCGTCCAGAAGGGCGGTGAGAGATACGGTTCCCAGTTGCACGAGAATACATCTGCGTTCAAGAAGACGTTATGACAGATCATGTATGAGTAATTTTTATTTGGTTGTATTGTGAAAGTGGGATCAATGGATGTTCTCTTACATAGCCAAACCTAAAGGTTCAGCAATGAGATCATATTGTTGAACTGTCTGTCTGCGAGAGACTAGGTGCACCAGGCAAAGCTTGTTTTTGTTGAGTTCCATACTCGCGCGCTGGAATCGTCATCTGGTGGAGCCGCCGTACTAGTAACCCAATGAAGGGGTGCGGCAAGGGAGGGATTTAGACCTGCTGCAGAGGCTAACCCTTGAACGGGTAAGACACCACTTATCGTAGCCGCCGTCCCTAATGTTACAGCCGCCCTGTTCAAAACATGGATATTTTCCCAATCAGGCAATTTGATTGGCCACCAGGAAATCCGAGGTGGCTATGCCCTCCAGACTTTAAATGCCAGCATAATGAGCATACTCTCAAGGAAAACCGTTGAGAATTGATCTCAGGAGAGCCATCCAATGCAAAGTTCATCGGAAAAAAAAAAGAACAGGCTGTGCCCTAAGTTCCGCAAAGAGCTGTAAGATGTTACTTGGCGCATAGTACTAGATATATCAACCGCTACATCTGGAAACGGGTTTTGAATACCTAGAGGCCGGGCCGGGGATCGCCGTAGATGTCGGATCACGCGGTAGAGCCCAATAGAACCGAGGCCTCTCGGTAGAGCTGCGTAGATCTACCATAGCGGCCGTGCTCTACGTCGACCCCGCTGCTCCCTCGGGCGCTGAGGTTTTTTTATCGGAGCTAGAGCCGGTTTTATCGGGCTAACAGTATTACAACATGTCGACATCTCTGGGTGGAGCGGGAATTCAACATTCCGGGTCAACCCGAGTGTTGTGGTTAACCCGATGGCTGGCTCCACTCCACGGTGCTCCACCTTGACGTTTGTGCAAGACACTCACGTCTTTTCTTATATAGACAAGAGCGCGGGGGACCGCTTCTTGGTCCCCAACTTCAGTTGAGGAGGATGCAACTTGTTCACCGAAACAAAAGTACTTACTCATCACATCGAGCGAATTCCTTAGCGTGAAAATGTTCGCCGCGGCCAGCTATATTTGAGTGACACTTGTCAGCGAGGCAGTGCGCGTCAAACGTCGTGACGTCAATGACGCGGTGCCGCGATGCCGCATACTGATCGCCTGTGAGCCGGCGGGACAAAAATTCCCGCTACCTTCCCCTACTCTGTGCAACAGAGAAGGGTTCTGTCGTCACGAATGGACGATCGTTCTGCAAACTCGATTGCTTGATGGGGCCGAGGTTTTTCCGACATCAGTCAGCCGATTGATATTGATCAATCATATGATATTTGAGCTCCACTTATCATCGAAGTTTTTCCGATTACTGTGGCACTTGTGTTTGTATGTGTATCAATTTGTTTCTATCGTGTTTCTTTTCGCTCCACCATGTCTTTATCGCACAGAACAAATGAGCCTCCGCTTGTGAATGATTTGGCATCCGCCTCCCCTATGATTGAGCAGCATCCGCTGAAAGAACAGGCATCCACCACATATGATCAGCCTCCGCTGATAAACTTGGCATCCGCTGCAAACAATAATGACAAACAAATGCTGCCGAAACATTTAGCACCTATGAATCCATCACTGGATGCAAATTGGGTCTCATAGTCCGAACCCTTCGTTCTGTTGAGTCCGGAGAGGAAATCACCCTTCGTTATTCCAGTGATTACTTCGATGATGTGGGACAATGCCCATGTCGCACATGCCGGCCCCCGGAACCGCAGAGATCGGGCCCTCTTCCCATCAACAAGGAAGATCAGGGAAAAGCAAAACAGTTAAAAAAACTAGGGCGAAATAACATCAATAATCCACTTAAAAGAAAAGCGAAGGCTGAACGTGAGCCCTACACAATTCCATCCCCGTTCGAGCCCTCATGTGTTGGCTTCCTAGGACAACATGCCATATCTAGTTGTTTGAATGTGTCGGTTCCAGCCTTGAGCGTTTTGGCTGCGTGGATGCGGAGGCAATCGGACCGTTACGGAATTGTTCGGATCAAGACTTGTTTATGTAGTTTGACCGACGCGTCGTGCCTCTCACTTGTTCCCATAACGGTGCATTTGAGAGGTACGCGCGACAACGCTCTTTACACATCACCTATACTCACAATCTCGTAGTCAGTCGAACTTACAGTGGTTATAGGTAATATGACTTGTTCCCATAATGGTGCATTTGAGAGTCAGTCGAACTTACAGTGGTTATAGGTTCTGTTAGGTTATGGGCTTTTAGCTCACTGTCTTCCTACAATGAGCTCAGTTCCTATCGCCTCTCGACTTCTTTTGACCTCGCCGTGTGGACACGAGTCGATACCCTCCGCTACGACTTTGCGCAGAGCGCCACGACATCTTGCCATTTTGCCATTCGCACATCGCGAACCCATTATGTCTTCTACGTTACCGTCCTCGTGGTCGTCCCACAACCCTTTTCATTCTACTTCTGTGAACCCTTCCACCTCGGCGAACCCATGGACCGGCATCTTTGCGCAGACCGCGGTACCTCATCCGCCGCCTACGACGCCCGCCCGTCCTACGTTTCGCCATAACTCGCGCCCGTCTCGACTCCGTTCTTACGTCCCATGCCGCCAGGCTGGGTTCGCATACGTCGACGGTTCGGATGACTCGGATTCCGATGCCTCGGTGGAGGGCGACCCCTGGGCTGCCTACCCGTCGCGTTCGCGTCCTCGCCACGACCTCCGCGAATCCGTGTCCGGATATGTCTCGGAGCACGGCCCTGTTCTGAAGCCTTTTAATCTCAATCCGGGTACCTGGAAGGAGGAAGACAAGCTGGCTATGGAGAAGGGCAACTACTGTACGTGGGCGAAGAGGGTGTACGCCAATATTGGGCTTCAATCCGATGCTACTCGCTGGCTTGACCCGAACGAATCTCGCCCATCGTTCGACATGTACCCGCGTGCACATCACGTCTGGAACGATAACGACGTCGCCATCCGCTCATACATCTCCCTCACCTGCGCATCGTCCGAGCACGTCTACTTGGAATCGTGCGCTACTGCCACGGACATGTGGTCCGTTATTCGCCTCCGCCACACGCAGCGCGGGCCCTTGGACCAGGTCAACAAGCTTCGCGCTGCCATGGGCATTCAGCTCGGCGAGGATCCTGACTCGTGGGCTGCCACCCTCGAGAAGATTGCCGACCTGAACAAGGCGGTCTGGGCTGGCGAAGCCCCTACCGCTCAGAGCATCCATATCATCCTCCTGCTTCATGCCTTATCCCCATTCCCCGCTTTTGTCGACTCTCTCCTCGCTGTCCCTGACCTTGACCCGACCTACATCACGGCTCGCCTAGGCGCCAAGCAGCAGATGCCCAAATCGTCCTCTTTCTCTGCAAACGCAGCCACGAGCCGCTATCCATCACAAATGCTCGGGCTCATGCAACACTGGCTCTTTGATCAAGGCTACTATCCAGTGCTTGTATATCTCTCGTTTGTATTTCTTTCTTGATACAAGCATTCACTAACTTCGCTATTTAGACATGGAGCAGGTTCAGATCACCTGCAAATGTCAGCCAGTTGGTGTGCTCCTTGTAAAGAATGGAGTCTTTCCAACATCCCCAACCAAACCTCGGACTGGATTCCAACTGATTGCCGTTGCTCAACCCTCTGCAGATGGACAGAGTCACCTTCCTGGAACTAGCAAAGAAATTGATCACGGGAGTACTGCTGCATAGCCCATCATGGCCAGTTACAGCGTAATGTAGAAATAACAACAACAACAATGATCTCCAATCAAACCGATCGGAATCGACAGTCGTATTTTCCAAGACGATGCCCTGTGCCTTGAAATGAGTTTCCCACTTATTATTAATCCACTCTCCGCCATTGTCGACGCGCACGATCTTGATATTCTTCCCCGTAACACGCTCAAACTCCGCCGCATACGTGATAAATGCGTCGAGACTCTCGTCCGCAGACTTGTGGGCGAGGAACTCCACCTTCGGGCCTGCGATATAGCCATCCATGATATGGAATAGCCAACGCTTCCCACCCACTCCCGTCAAGTTCGCATGGTTAGTATCATGAATCCCTGCGATCACATGCAAAAAATGTTTCGAACCCAAAAAGTAATGGACTGCCCTTTTCCATCCCAGGTTTCCATTACTCCCACCCTCGACCACTGACCGTTTGACGGCATTTCATTTCCTGAAGCACAGCTCCATCGTAACTTGCCTTAGCATTCTCAATTTATATGCCCCAAATCGACCAGAGGAGAGAGATAGAATGTGGAAAGAGCTTTGGAAAAAATGGTCCGAAGATGATCAGCTTCCATTCCCAACTGCTGTACTGGGTGACTGGAATTTTGTTGAAGATCCCATGGATAGAAACTGTGGGGGATGTGATAGCATCCCAGAAAGCTTCAAACGACATAAAAATTTATTATGCCTGCATGATGGATGGCGTGCTACCTTCCCCGACACTCAAGACTGCACATGTGTTCAACACAGACGAAATAAGAATACCGATGAAATTCACTCGTCTTACTCACGCGTGGACCGTATATGTGTTGATAACAAAAAATTCAAACATTTCCGCGGATGGGAGATTACAGCTCTTTGCGGTACAACAGGCGCGGCACCTTTTTTTTTTTTTTTTTGAACTTTCCACTAGAACAGCCACTGGGGGGTCAGTTTTTGTCAGAATCCATTGGAAATAGGCGCGTTAGAATCGCGCTGCAAATCCGCAGGCGACCAAATACCGGCTTTTTTGATCTGATTACATAATGAAATTTCTTCCGCAAAATCATGGCTTTGAGTAGGAACACTGTAGCACTGTGAGTCCTGGCCCGATTGACCTAATTCCTGGATATGTTATGTATCTGAGGTGGGACTTTGGGACGGTCAACTCTTATCAGCAGTATGTCGACCCATTGTGATTTGGCACACACTTTGGTGAGGTAGATATTTAAGCCCTACTATATATAGACTACTATAAGACGCTTTGGGTAATATTATACCTGTGAGCATTCAGGACCCATAGCCCCACCTCAGATACATAACATATCCAGGAATTAGGTCAATCGGGCCAGGACTCACAGTGCTACAGTGTTCCTGCTCAAAGCCATGATTTTGCGGAAGAAATTTCATTATGTAATCAGACCAAAAAAGCCGGTATTTGGTCGCCTGCGGATTTTCAGCGTGATTCTAACGCGCCTATTTCCAATGGATTCTGACAAAAACCGACCCCCCAGTGGCTGTTTCAGTGGAAAGTTCAAAAAAAAAAAAAAAAGGTGCCGCGCCTGTTGTACCGCAAAGAGCTGTAATCACTACCCCGTTAAAAGTGACCACAGACTTGTAACTACTCAATTAACATGCAGACCAGATGAAAAACCAGGTAAAGGCAGGTGGAGTATGCCTTTATACCTATTGAAGACCCGAAAGTTCATGATGCGAGTTGCTACTTTAGCAGCCCAGCTGTTGAAAGACCTCGAAAACGTGAAGAAATCGGAATGGGACCCAACCAATAACATTCAAACTTTGTGGGCGTTATGAAGTTGAAGGGGAAACCCTACCAACGACTTCTTGGACAAGGTCTTCTAAAGGCTACGACACCAAGGAATCAATATATGAATTTAAACGTGAGGGAAGCGAGGGTTCACTACCTCAATATGAGAGCCGTCCAAAACAAATGGCAGAAATGGCACAGGCCTACTATGATTCAATTCAAGAAAAGGACCTTCCAGATGAATATGGGAGAATGATGGCAACCGAAATTGCCCTGGAACACTGTGATGCACATTTATCAGAAAATGAGTATGCAGACATGGATGAAGAATTGACAGCTGAGGATCTGACAGAGGCATTACAGCTATTTGTGGTACATAAGGCGCGGACCTTTTTTTTTTTTTTTTGCAACATTTTGCTTAGAACACTCACCATGACCTCAATTCTGGTCAGAATCCTTCGGGAGTAGGTGCGTTCGACTCGCACTGAAAATCCGCAGGGGATAGAGTACCGGCTTTTTTGATGTAATTATGTAATGAAATTTCTCCCAAAAATCGTGGTTTCCATTAGAACAGCTGCACTGCAATGAATACTGGGCCAATTGACTTAAATCTTGGATATGTTATGTATAAAAACTATTACCAGGGGACTATCAGGTTTACAGTTATAAATTCACTCAAATCTGCATGGTAGGCTCTACTTATGTTAGTACTACAAATATGGTGTTTGGTAGAGTGAGTGCCAAATCACAATGAGTTGAGATAACACCCAAAAAAGATATACCATCCCCTGGCACTAGTTTCGATACATAACATATCCAAGAACTAAGTCAATTGGCCCAGTATTCATTGTGGAGCAGCTGTTCTAATGGAAACCACGATTTTTCGGGAGAAATTTCATTACATAATTAAATCAAAAAAACCGGTACTCGATCCCCTGCGGATTTTCAGTGCGAGTCGAACGCACCTACTCCCGAAGGATTCTGACCAGAATTGAGGTCATGGTGAGTGTTCTAAGCAAAATGTTGCAAAAAAAAACAAAACGGTCCGCGCCTTATGTACC
Organism: Mycena olivaceomarginata; assembly: GCA_029378375.1. Taxonomy (NCBI): domain Eukaryota; kingdom Fungi; phylum Basidiomycota; class Agaricomycetes; order Agaricales; family Mycenaceae; genus Mycena; species Mycena olivaceomarginata. The sequence continues at coordinate 100,526 of JARKIC010000576.1, read as the reverse complement.
GCAAATAGCTGTAAACAAAGGTGGTTGTACTTCTTGCATGTTTTGCCCGTCGACGTTCCTTCCCTGTTCAAAGCCAGGTCTTGTGGTCTCTTTGGACCCCTAGTGTCGGATATGGGCTGATGCACTCTATTACATTAGCGGTCTGCTGTAAGCGAACAAAAAGTAGACCACCTTCTCCGATTGAACGATGGGTCGCGGGATATTCGGGGGCCCCCCAAGGGAATCAGGACCCGGGCTCAGTCTGTTCTGTGGCAGTCACTGAGTGACTGTGCGTGTGTGATTTCATCGTCCTCCCGCTGGAGCCCTTGTGCTTGATCGAGGGCTGATTTTGCATCGCTGTTTCCTTTCCGGCCCGTCCTTGTATGTGTTGAACGCGTTGAGATTTGAACCTCTCTGTTCACCGGGGAGACGCTTTTTTGAGTTTCTCACATTCATTGGCAAGGTGCTGGGCAGAAGAATCCGCCTGCAACCGCCCAACTTTGCCTTTGCCGACTTTCAAGTTTTGGGCCTTTCATTTTCGTGTATTTCTGAGCAGTACCATTTTTTTGGTGCTGTTTCTGAGGTCAGCTCGTAACGTGTTCCACACACCATACATAAGTATCTATTCAATTTCTACTTACGAGTATTTTTCTGCCTAATATCAAGACCATCACGGTACGAAGGCGGAAGTGTCCGATGGCCACGGTACTTCTTATTAGCCCACGCTGCATCTGCACCATTCAAACTGTGAAAGTACGCATCAGCAAATCTCGAAGACCGAGTCGCAAAGCGGCGCATCGATTCAAGAGGAACCGAATCAAGGGCAGCAAGCATATTCTTTTCCAAATCTTCTTCCGTTGATTATGCCGGAAACATGCGAGAGATGCGCTTCGCATAACCCCAACATTGCTCAATGCAATTGAGCTCGGAGTGGTATTTTGGGAAGAAAATGACTTCATACCCACGCTTTTCACAGTGCTCTTCCAGCATGGATTTCTGGCCTTGAAAGTCAGGCTCCGAATAGATTATTTTCTTGAGGCAACACTGCGTGGAAGTGGAATGACGGCATTTGAAGTTCCTGCCGCACTGAGCTTTGAGCTTTTTGCCGGATGGCGAGTTAGGGTCTGGAGCATTGGGATCAGGAAGATCATAGCCTTTCTGACGACGCTCCTGGATAATAGTCTTCATGCCTTTAAACCGGCCATTGGGCAAATAGAGTGACTGCGGGGTTCCATCCCGCATACGGACAAGGTGCGTCGTGCCGTCGTTATTTTTAATCTTGTTGAAATTATCGGATGGTTTTGTAGTCATTTTGGTAGCACTGAGGGCATCGGGGGCGCGAGCCGTATGGATTGTAGTGTTATCGTACTTGGAGCTGCACTGGTGTGGAGTGCAGCTAAGTGCTTATCACTGAGCTTGAGCCATTTCTGTAGGTCTGCTGTGTCTTTGTGGTGTGGAACGTCGTCTTCCTCCTCAATTTCAAGGTCGGACTCGTCTTCATCCCCTTCCGGGTCTGATTCAGTGCCTCGAGTGGCACAGTCCTCATCTGAGGAATTTACATCGGGTGGGGCCATGCGTGGCCTTTTTTTGGTATGTTCGTCGTCGCTCTCGCTGTCTGCATTTTTTCTCTGCCAAGAAATTGAATTTCGATGATAGAATTGTACTTTCTTTGTCGGACACCGACCTTGACAGCAAAAGCCCCGAGATTTTTAGCTTTTGCCTTTCCTTTCTTATGGGCATTTTGTAAGTTGTTTAGAATGGTTTAACACGCAGAAATTGGTGTATATGAGGGTGGAAATGGGAGGAAACGGCGACAAAGGTGAGTGGCACGTGATCACGTGATCATATAATTTCCTTTTTGGGAAGCGCCATAATTTCAACCTCAAAATGTATTTGTGCACCCCGATCCTTCCTTACGTGTTTTGAACACTTTGAACAAAATCAAGGTTAACAATTTTTTGAGAATATATATTGCTATTCTGAAACCACACAATCCTTCCTACACCTAAACAGAATCTTTCTGTGGTTTTACTTTGTATCTCTGACCCGACGCCCCCGACTAGAGAGGGCGGGAAGGCGGCGTCACACCATCATCTACGTGACTCGATGGATGCGGATGTCGCCTACCTTAAGTTATCAATATCAATTTCAGAACCAGCTAAGAATTTTACAACAGGATTATATATGTCTGCCGGATTAATGGTTATATAAAAACTCGGAAGTCCCTTCTCAATCATGAGTCCACGGATTTCGTTTCGCATTGCGACACGAGCAGCGGAAGAGCCAGGAACAGAAGCTGCAACTGCATTGACTTGCTTCAGTAAGTTCAAAACTTTACGCTCCTCGGCATTCTGTGGCATCGCAGAGACCCCATTTGCAACCCGTTCGGAAACTCTTTGGACAACGTCAGGGGAAACTGAAGCGAATTGAGAAGCAACTGACGCAAAATTGACCTTTTTGACCTTCAGCGAGGTGTGTAAGAGTAAATCACGGCGTTGCATTATGTTAAATGCTGTGAACAGGAATGAAGGATGTTCCTGGAATCTTGGATCAGCCAAGTTGAATAAATGCTTTACGTTTTGTTTCAACGATACCGGCACCTCCCGCCGTGCATCCTCGGGGCCACCTATTCCGTACGGAAAGAGTGTAGGATAAATCATAGGAAACAGAAGGCTGTCCTTTCGAAATTCGTTCTCAGCGTCACGGTCATGAGGAACCTGGATGTAACCACCGCCTTTTTTGTTGACATGGCGGAATGCAGCTGCACGGAGTTCATTTGAGGAGGCATGTCCATCAACGTCTGTAATCACAACATTTTGGAACGGAATCTCTGTAGGCATCTCCACAGCGCTTGCAGGAGACGGGGCAGGCATGGAATCGTACCGTGCAGTGGAGGCCTCGTTGGCAGCATTCGGTTGGATGTGCTCAATTGAGAATGGAAGAATAGGGTTCTCTTCAAGTTGATTCAGACGGCTTTTACATCAACATCGGCGGAATTTGAGATCCGAGGGAGGAATCAGAGCTTACTAAAAGAGCTGACGAAAAGTGTGATTTACTGCAGGGCTTGAATTTGAATGGTCCCTAAAACCCTTACCTAAAGGTAGCGGGAATTCTCTTCCCTCAACACCAGGGCACTCAAATTCGATGAAGTTTTGGACTAGATAGTATTTAATAACCCCTGTATTACCTTCTGTCTCCTCAGAAAATTTAAAGAGGATGTAGAACCTGTTCTGTTGAACATCGACTGCTGCCCGAGTCGATCATGTGTACCAGCGCAAAATTTAAGTTGAAGCATAAACCATTCAACGATTATTCCGGAGAAAATTCACGCATGCTAGAATCAATATCAGAGAGCGGTTTTTCTGCGGTCCCTGTTGCAAAAACGCGTTGTTGAATGGAAACAAAAAGTTTCGATCACCTCACATACGACAAGAAGTGCACCGAGCGTCCCAACCCGCTTGTCATCCTCCTTTATTTGTTTCAGCTGGCCGCGCATATCCTCCGCCATCGGGAAAGCGTCGACTGGAACCACGTTTGCGGCAGTTACACAAATGCGGTCTGAGTGCGGGTGGAATCCAACCGAGGCCGTAACCTAAGCATGAGCAGATCGCGCCCGGCCCGCGATGGGTCTTCGAACACATAGAGTGCTCGGACAGCCGTTTCGTTGATGGTGGGTCGATGTTTGCTCGTGAAGTCGCGCAGGGTTTTCGATGCATCAATGTGCTCATCGGGCAGGGAATGAACGCGCTGATTGAGTGCACATTTCACTTTATGGGTCTTCCAGGCAGATTTCTGACACTCTTTGCTCTGAGAGACAGACGGTCTTCAGCGCGGAGAGTCACGAAGAGAGTAAAAGAAAAAGGCGCACACAATATAGATCGACCTTGCACCCTGCACATTTCTGCAAAGACACTTTTGGACCCTTGGACTTGTAACAGTATTGGCATTGCGTGAGCTCCCTGTAAATCTTGAAGGGCATCGTGGATTCTGATGACGAAATCTGTTAGGAAGACTTTTCATTTCATGATTTTTCAGATGTGTGACAGTTGCTCTGAGAAACGGTCTTCAAAGGGAGTCACGACGAGAGAGGAAAAAGAAGAAAAAGGGATGCGTTGTACTCCATTTATATTCACCGTCACCAGGTGCCGATTCCGGTCCGAGATTATGGGCGCCGGGCTACAAAAGCTACAAACCACAACGAGGAACGCGGCGCCACGCCCGTTCCCCAGGATCATGATGCCTCACTGTTGTTAACCGCGCGACCGTGCATCCGGGCCGGCGCCCGAAACAGTCCCCAACATACATACCTGGACAGACCCGAAAGAAAAAAATTAAAAAGGCCCCGCGCCAGTGGAAAACGCTAGCGGCAGCGTCGATCCCGTAGACAGTCCTGCCGACATATGCATCTCCATCAGGAAAAACTGAAATTCTATGAAGTGCAAGCGGCGACTATTTTGGTCTTTATCAGTCTTTGATGGTCTCTGAGTCTTCCGGCTCACTATGACGGTCTATGGCGGACTTTTTCGGTCTACCTGGTTTGGGTAGAGCGCTATCATCGACTTTGGCGGTCTATGGATTTCCACGCGACTACTATCAGGTTCAAAAATTTCGGTGTGAATTATATTACTCTATGACGGTCTATGAAGATATACATGAGCTGTAGTGTAAGATTATTTACCAAATTGACTTGTATGCATACATGCTCCCCCAATTATTAAGATAGAAAGCTGTACATTGATCCAGAACGGTGTCTGTCGTCCAATCCCGGTCAACATCTGCTCGGCCAAATTTAGGGAACAGTTGACATGTCTGTCGTATGTCGGTTAGGTGGACAATTGACGCGTTGGCGAATCCGTTGGCGCGCAGAGGAACGGTGGAGATAGAGTACATGGTGTGATTGTCATCGTGCCTCGGGCTAAAACTCGAGTACCATTCGACATAAGCGAGGCATGACGTTGGCCAGTTCGTAGGCACCGGTGTATTGTCGTCGAATTTTTGGGGTAATTGGAAGAGCACTTTGACGCGCCCAGCCCGCGTGCCTGTCGAATATATCAGTATAGATGAAACAAAGATAATTGAGACTCACCGGAAAGACCAGTGGCCTCGGCATTTGCGGCAATGCGGACGACAACGGTGTCAAACCGCGGGGGAGTGCTGGAAAGCCCTGGGCGCGATATCACTGTTTGGGGGTCCTCCGTGTCATTTTCATCTGCTTCAGCACCCGGATCGAGTGCGCAGGGCTCGAATTTGAAATTATGATAAACATCCAGGTTTGTGAAGGGAAGTACCGCATCTCGTAGCCTATTAGCAGGCATTCAGGTCGCAATCGGGTTGAGATTATTGAGAAAGTCTTTGAGAGTGTGAATGAATGAGTTGGTGTGATGGCAAAGTTCGATCTGCGCAAGTGGTAGCCGTGGAGACTGGGGTCTTTTTGCAAGCCGGATGGCCTGGCCAGTGAATGTGCGTACAACTGGAGGCTGCGGTAGCCTCCGAGTAGACTCCAGCCATTCCTGATAAGCAGCAAACGACGAAATCTTCTCTTGGCGCCCCAACCACGTTATCATCTGTGGAAATTCATCGCGGCGGTTGGAAGCGCGCCATCCATTTTTGGCGAAGTCTATATGAAGTCGTTCGAACATCTCTGTGTTATAATTATCAGTTGTTCCGAAATATTGAATGGAATCGACGTAGTGGAGAAGGGAATGGAATTTGGGGATGTTAAAATCCTCGCGAACGGTGGCGGTGATGAAGAAGTCACGGTTCTCGTGCCAGACCTCGAGGGCGTTGCGGAGACTGGCCAAGGTGCCGTCGTCGTGAGTGGTATATTGGGAGAGATAAATAAAATCCAAAATAGCACGACAGGCCCTGATGCCTTTGACGGGAAGTCTTCCCACCAGGCACCCAAGAAGAATGCGAGCCATCGCTTTTCTCTCCTTCCCAGAAACCTGCGACAAAGACGAAATGCCTTTGTCGAAATGGCGGATACCAAATGATGGGGGGAGCGAACGGATCCGTGCGTCGAGCTCGGCTTCCGTCATCAGCTTCTGGCACCAGCCAACAAGGTGTTTGAAAACCCCTTGGTAAAGTTGGTGTAAGACGTCCGGCGTGAGAGACAGAGAGATATTAGTGAGGGGGAATCCTTGCCAGAAAGGCTGGTGTACTCCCGCAACCTCGTGCTCCATACAATAATCGTGGAATTTGTTTTCTGTGCCGGTATCTTCCCCGCCCCGGATAATCTCCAGCGTCCAGTCAGGTGTTCGTGGAACACCGGCTAACGGCTCCTGCAGGTCCGCAGCACCGCGCAGACACTTCGGGCAGGTTCCGTATTTGCTACACGCGACCAGACACTGCTCCGGATAATCAGCGACGTACGACGCGAGGATCGGGTACACTCGGCGGGTTTTTCCGTCACCCCCTTCGACGTCCATTCCATCGTTTCCAGCCGCAATTAGGGGCTGTAGAATCATGCGCATGGAAGCGTGGAAGAGCTTCTGGTTACGGGACGTTACGCTCTTCTTGGACAAATTTTTGCGCGCAATTTTGTCGACCGAGAGATAGCCCAGAAGAATACAGGCATTTTGCGAGGGTTTGCGCCGTAGAGCCTTAGGAATATTTCCCAGCGTTAAATATACAGGGTAAGCCGACCTATCACCCCAAAAACAAGTTAATTGGGTTCTAAATACACGGGGCACTAGACTGACCGTCCGCCCGAGAACTGAGTCAATTGGGTTTTATCGGTGGCGATTATTACTGGAGCAAGAGACGCTCCCGTGGGGAGTTTAGTCTGGAGCTTCGTGAGTAGACATCCTTGTCCGGAGATCAAACTTACTTGAATAACAGTCCACCATTTACCGGTCCACATTTCATTATAAATGCGATTGTCGCGCTGTGAGTCCGAGAAGACCTTTTGGGAACATATACAATATCTTTGGCATGAGCGGGGTTCCCTAGGAGTGCTCGGATCGCATTAAGGGGATCTCGGTATCGAATCAAATATTTTTCGGTAGGGCGGTCGGGAAAGGAGAGGGTTTTTGATGTCCAGATCCCTGCGCGTTCCGGGATGCTATCAACGATTTGATTCAGGCCCCGTATGTTGGTATACGATAGCCCAAGTCTGTCTCGAACCTGGAAAGAGCATTACATCACTTCAACGCGAACAGAAAGAAACTCACACCGGGAATATTAAGCAAACGATCAAAGGCTTTATGTCCAGGTCCGTCCTTTATAACCCACTCCGCTATTCGCCAGTCCAATTCGGAAGCAAAGGGAGCAAAAGCGCTGGATGAGTCGGGTCCTCCCATCTCAATGTCCCCATCGGAGTCAGTCGCAAGGCCAAAAGATCGTTTCCACTTGGCATGCAGGTTATCATTCATCCGAATGACCTTTCCTGCAGTTGGATGAGAGTCGACAATTCGACTGTTATCCTCGTCACTTGGATGCCGATATTGCTGAGGGACAGAAGACGGGCCAGGCTCATCAGGATCGAGCGGAATGAACTGATAAATCTCGCCATCCCAATCTTCGACGACGTCGGTGACAGGTATATCGGGCTCCGCAAAAGGTACATCATCAGCAAGGTCGAGTTCAGGAGGGTCCGGAGAAGGAGTTCTCATGGTACGTCGCCGTCCCTCCGGATTCTTCCCCCTGCGATACCAGGAACAATGCTTGGATTGCGTGAGGTGGGACCGGGTTCCAGCCGGGGTCTTGAAGGTGCGACCACAGGCAGGACAGTAGAGATCGTCGTCGACAAATATCTGGGGCATGGCGGTAATGTGAGGAAAGACTTCCGGGATATCTCAATTGTAACACGAGGCGCATATGCCAGTCATCAGCACCGGACTCGCACAATCAACCGTGGATTGGGGCTTCTCAGATACGAACAACAGCCACTGGGCACTTGATACGGTCAGGCTTCGATGGTCAAGCGGAAGGGTACAATTTTAGTTCAGAGATGGTGTATATTGGGCATTGAACAGAAGTGGGTGGGAGGGAAGACAGCGAATTGGGCGGCGGTATCAAGCCTGCATCAAGAAACTGTCAGTCGACTCTGTCAGTTGACTTGGAGATGACGAAAAACGATTGTCATTTTGACGAATCCACAGCCCCAACCAAACGAATACACTGGTGTCACCAGTTAGCGAAGTTACGGCCAATCATGCCCGCATTCCATCACGTTGGGGCAGCTGAAACGTCCCCATACTTTTGTGGTTAATAGGCGCTTGGTTCCTTCTCCCTTTTATTTTTCATTCTCTCTCTCTCCCCTCACTTACTCGTACTCTCCCTCATTTAATTTCCATGGCGCCTTCAAAGACCAAGTCCAGAAAAAAACCCGACATCGAATCTCAGCTTGAGCAACTCATCCGGAAGCAGAAGGCCACAGAGAAAGCCTTGGCCAAAGCCAATGCCCAGCGTTAGTTCTCTTCTCGTGTATATTTGATTTTCTGATCAGTGTTTCTACAGTCATAGCCAAACGTAACCAGGATCTACTGGATGAGGATGAAGAAGAGGCTGCTGCTCGGCCGAGAAAGAAGGTGAAGTTACTTACTGTTTCATTGTCTACAATAGCTGGCTGAAATTTGCAAGGCCAAGCAAGCCAGTGCGCCGCCGCCCGATGAATTCGGTGAAGAGGACTCAGCCGCCTTGGACGGCCTTTTAGGTGCGACCTCTAATTTTTAAAGCGCCGCATCATTTTCAGCCTAATCATATCAACTTTTATCCAAGGTGCGGACCGTACTACTCACCACCGGGCGGATTCTCCGGGTCTCTCGGTTGCGGGGTCTGATCCCAATGATCCCGACCTTGGTGAGGACTCTGATGCAGATGACTCTGCGACCCAGCCATTGGACTTAGAGGTACAGAACCTATCAATCTTTGTATCTCACTCACCACTCCACAGATGGTCGTTGGCGACGTCGATATTCCCAAGACACCAAAAGCTAAGCGCATAGCGTCCAACTCCCGTGTTACCCAGGCGACATTCAGTCCAATGTCGGTCCGTTTGGCCAACGTAGGAAGGTATGCGGTTCGCGTGGGGATCGCAACTGAAGAAGGGTTTCCTGGTGACCACGCGACCTTTACTTGGGATGCTATCACTCATGCCGTCGAGTCCTTGAATGCACCCGAGGTCGCCGAACGATTTAACATGGCTAAGGAATCCAACAAGCGTCGCGCTCAGCTCGTTTCTTATGTAAGTTTCCATCTGTATGTCAGTATGATTGATCATACTGACTGTTTCATCAAAGGCTTGGAGCGGTGCTCCGCAGTTGCGTGGGGAAGTAAAGACGCTCTGCAAGAGCGCTGTCAAGCTGTTTGGCATACCGGGAGAATACTCTTCTCACAGGGAAGAAAGGTATCTTTAAGTTCGGTGGAATCAATCTACAGGTGCGTCCTCCATCCTTCGGAGACTCTATCGCTTAAGGATCAATGTAGGATCAAACCTATGATCGACAACGACCCTTCGGCGCCGCCTTTTACCACGACGTGATGACGAAGCAGTGGTTTGATACCGCCAAGTCCGAAGGTGTACGTGCCACGTCTTTCCGCAACTTCATCGATTCCCCCATTCCCGTCTTGACCCTCGTAACGGATGGAGTGAGTTCACCATTCGTGTTTTATCATACGTCTGAATCGTCTATTAGATGGAGAATGCACTCAAGGAATGGTCAACGGGGGTTCGGATCCAAATCAAGTTCACTGAGGAGGAGTTCGGCCCAAGGTCGGAATGTCTTTCTTCGTTTGCACCCCCTTCTCAGACTCTTTCAACCAGATATCAGCACCATCGGGCGACCCTCCTGAACTTGCAGACCAAGTCGCCGACCTGGTTCACACAGTTCCAGCGCAACCTTTACTCTAAAATTATGTACGCCTCAAACCTCCTTCGGTATCCGCTTACTCACCCTCGTGCTCAGTTCAACCTCGAATTTCCACCACCTCAAGCAAGTTGTTGCCGAGCCTGACGAGGACGAGCTCGATGGCGTCGATTTCAACGCCTTGGAAGAAAGTGTTGCCGGGTCTGACCCTTGAGCTTCGGCGTTGAGTGTTCTTTTTATTCTTTCTGCCGCACATTGTTAACGTGACTGTAGTATTATTCACATCACAGTCTCTACTCCTGCACGCTACCGTAACCGCAGTGCTGCCCTTGCAGTATCTACTTGTTTGTGATTTCCTTCGCAAGTCGTTCTGCCTGCTTACTCTTTGCTCATTCCTAGGTTTATAATCTTTATTCGGCATCACTGCGCCTGCAGTAATCATGTTCGTCGATATGTTTTAAACGGTATCACTTTACTTACTCTTGCCCCAACAGGTCTATATTCTCCTCACTGGCTCTCCGACTCAGCCCTAGTCAACTTTATTCCCTGCCTTAATTTACATCTCGTGTCGCACACCTTTTCCGTCCCGTAAGTAGTCAGTAGATTTACGTAGGTAGTCTGAATAACAAATGTTTTCTGCTTTGAAATGTGTGTGACTATAATTGTTATGAAGTGGCTACGCTCCCGATTCAGATACCGTTGACCGTACGGACTATGCGTACTATGGCTCCTATTAGGCCTATGGCTATGACGGACATTGATAGACATGGTGGCTGCTATGGGTGTCTATGATAGACATGGCGGCTGCTATGGGTGTCTATGAGAGAAAACACCGCCCCCCCACCTTTCTCCATAGACGGCTGTCCACTATGGCGTCTTCTCCGTCTTACTGGGCTATTTTGGTCTATGTAGCAATTTCGATTTTTCCTGATGTCCTCGAGCAGAACTGACCACTTACAGCCTGATTTGATGTGTGTCTACCCTTAAAGGGTGTTGCACCCAGGTGTTGGCCTTTTCCGGTGCATTCAGATGATCTACTGTCGCGCATTGACGCGACGGGGGCTGTCTCATTATCGCGGCAGAGTCTTCAGAATTTTGAAACATGTCCTGGAAGTCATCCTGAAGACGTTCCGCCTGTCAGGCCATTTGTAGAAATGCGGAATGTGTCTGCAAATGTCCCCCTCATTGTTATTCTAGGGTCGAATAGCACTTCTTTTGAGGCACTCCTCATAGTCTTCGGGCTGTGGGCCAAGAGGGTTCCATTTGTCTTCAAGGGAATTGAGCCGGGCTCTAGCATTGAGGTGGCATGCATGCGGGTTTATGCAACCGGGGGACTCGGTTCTCGTACATGCTGCGAATGCACAGTCACTCCGGGTCAATGGTTGGGTGTCAGCCTGACTGCTAGAATTTCTGTGTCTCCAACAGTTTTCATCCTCCAATGTTGAAGTGGCCCCATGTTGCCCTTGATTTAATAATTGTCTCATTATAGAGCATTGTATCTCTGGAGAAGGCGAATCCATCCATTCGGACACCTCTTTTGCGCCCGACCTTCATCATATCTTTTGGGTTTGGGGGATTGAGTGTTTGTGTTGCGTCCCAAGCTTGGCAGAAGAACGTCGCACGGAGTGCTTTATCCATCTAGGGCCCAAAATCCAGGTATGACTTTGTCTCTTATAAACAGACGCTACAACAATTTGGTGATCATACCTTGCATGTTGTAGTCTTTTGATTCCCTCACGCTTGTGATCGGTGGCCAAGGCGATTATATAATCCTCAAATTTTCGGATGTCGAAAGGCATTGCACAACGTGTTTTTCAATAATTTGATGCCACTTTGGCGTTCAGTAGCCCAAAATGAGCAATTTCGTCTGCCAGCGCCAGATTTGAAGAATGAAGATGCCGAACTTTGATGTCGGCACTCGGAAAAGGCCGAAATGAGCGGCAAACAACTCCAAAGGACCCATTCTGCAGGTACGCACTGCATTTTGACAGGATCTGGACGCACGTGCGTCCAGATTTGACGAGATCGGTCCAGGCGCCTCGGCAGGGTTTGCCGGGCAAGGCTGTGCCTAGCTTCGGCGAGCTTCGTGCGAGGCTTCCTCGCGCCGCCTCGCACCACCTCTCTTGAGGTGCGCTGAGCCTCCTCGGCGCATCTCGCACGACTCCCTCTTTGTACCCAGTATACTCTGTACCTCTTGACCTCAATCCAAGCCCTGTTCCTTTTCGGCGGCATCAGTTACAGAGGCCGCACAAAAGGCTATCAACGTCGACCCTGTAGTGAAGCACTCGTACCCGCAACGGCCAGCAAATCATGAGACGACTACTTTCTTTCTTTCTTTCACCCACACTCGTTCTTCAAGGTCTCCTGGTTATCAGAATGAGACGGGTTAGCCCGTATGGCGAGGGAGCGCCCCACGGAGATCCGTGTGTTGCTTTCATCCACTTTTTCCTCTTTTTATTGATCTCATTCTTTAGATTTTTCGATGAGGCGTCGCGGTACCCTCAGGCATACCCCCAGCTCCCCGTCCGCGGTCGCGAGGTGAATTTATTCACGGGTAGCGACTAGTATTTTGATAATATTATTCAGACGGCATCAAAAACTTCCACTTTCGCTTGTGAAATTGTCTCAGCTGTGTTCGGCGGGGCTCGCGTCAATAGGCATACACTGGACATATGTACCATCCCCGTCTGCAAGTCCGTGCAGCGCAGCAGCGGCAGGAAAATCTCCCAAATGATGGCCACCTGGTCTGTACGACTGGTATTCCAGGTGGTGGTGCTGCTGCGGAAACGTCGGCGAGCTGACAGCAGTCTGCGACGGTCCGGAGGAAGGAGCTCCTGAGCACCCAGATGAGACATTGGTAGTGAGAGAGGGGCCTAGTGATCACCTGATGCATGCCCGCCGTGCGCGTTTTCGTCCTCCTTGAAGGAGGAAGCGGTCGAGCCGCCGCCAATCGAGAGGCCGCCTGGCATGTTGTAGACTGGGGCGGGCGGCTGTTCTCCCATGGCGGTCGAGGGGCTAAGCCCAGTGTCGGCGTTGAGGTATGCATGAATGAGACTTTTGCCCCAGGGTTGACTGACGAGGGGCTGGAATTTCGCGGTGGAGAATGTGTACACAAGGCCGGTCTCTGACACCGCGATGAGGAGGATCTGGCAGCCAGTCAGCGTCGAGAGCTCGTAAGCCTTGAAGAGAGTCAGCGACGGATGAACAAAAGGGATTCCCGGCTACCTTTTTCATGATTCCTTTTTTTCGGAATATGAGAGCGGGACATTGGATTGGGCTGGGAACACGGACCAGCTTTCCTTTTGCAGAAGGTAATGCCGCGCTTCGATTTGTCTTGAAGGAACTCGATCTTTCTTTTGGGACCCTGCTTTTGACCGTCCTTTGGCTTTTTGTTGTCGTCGTCGTCGTCGCCACTTCTGTCGCCCGCGTGACCGTCATGGTCTGCTATAAACATGTTGTCGCCGACGTTGTTCGCGTCGAGGAGGTCTTTGTAGACCTGTGCACCTCCGTTCATGTGAGGGTGGGCGTTCGTGGAAGGACAAAAAGTTTTTTTGATGGGTGGTGATGCACCGGAAGTTGTCAATTGTCACGAAGGTGTGTGGTGCCGCTTGATGCGGCATTCTCCTGGGTTTAGCATAGGTTCGGAACAAGCCGCCTTCTCGGTTCACATGACCGGCACGTGCTTTTTATGACCTTCTGAGAAGGGCCTTGTTTAAACGGAAAAAAGGGGATGTGTTCGGTGCGTTCCCCTGCCACAGTAAACGTGTCAAATGTCGGGGAGAGCTGAGATATTTTGTTCATAATTCCCCTAATTATGCATTAGTTGAAGATCCCAAAATCTTTAAATATTAGCTTACACAAGCGGCTGCTCGGCCGCTTCGCAGCCTCGCATCCCCTTCTGTTGGGCGCGACATTCAGCTGTGAAAGTTGATGTTGAGAATTATATCAGCTTGAGAATAAGTACCGAGAAGTTTACTCACCGTCGGACAAAAGGCGCAGATTAAAGAGGTAGATAAAGAGGGTGATTCTGCAGCTCTGAGTGCGGACCAAATTCGAGCAAGACAATAAGAATCATCGTCTTTGTCAGGTGGCAGTCAAGTTCAGAATTCAAGGGCAGAATTGATGAAGTTGCAAGGATGGTAGGGGGCAGATGGGAGGGGGCAAGGGTGTTGATGCCTGCCAGCGCCTTCCATGGGTAAGTAAACAAATGCAATTGTATTGACACAGCACTGAAATCGCCAATTCCAGCGTCCCGTGCTCATTTGGGTTCCTTCACGAATCTGAATTGCAGGGTGATAGCCAGCGCAATTTTGAGCAAGGCTGTCTATTCAGATTCTCGCTTTCTTCGTGGCCGGAGCCATGACATGCTGCGCCAGAGTCATCCCCAGGCCAGGCTTTTGTCTCCTGTGTAAGAAACTTCATCAATGGACCAAAAAATGAGGACCAAGGGTTGGACCTTAGGACTGCCTGTTGACTTACCGGTGTCCGTCAAAAGTGCTGCGCTATGACAGGTTGCCTCCGGAGGTCTTTTCGTCACCTGCTATTAACATTGAGACATGAAGGCTGATGTACGTCTGTGTCTCTGCCAAACCTGTCGCGTTAGGTTGAAATATGTTGAAGTATATTTTAAATCTCTTTTTTTGAGGATCCGACACCAGGTCATTCAAGTTGGCTCTTCACTCGCGATCTGTCAGGAGGCTTGGGCGTGTTGGTTTCATATCTTGGAGTCTTGGGAGGTTGCATGGGAGGTTCCATAGGTGAGCCCGATGTTCAACAAAAAATCACATTCTCTACACCATGAAAGGAGTCGGCGTGCTTATCGTCGAACTTTGCAATGCATTTCCCAGTGCTTTTGACGAACCGTGGAAGATCGCCATGCTTGACATTTGTCTCGTGTTGGTACTCGTGTTGGTGGCATGGGCAGTTGTGTTGCTTCCCTTGACCTTGAAAATGCTGTTCGGACGCCCATGCCCGCATTTCGTCCTAACCTTGCTGGATCCCTCAGACTGGGCTCTCAGGCCCGAGACATGGGGGGGGGGGGGGGGGCATGATGCTGCTCATCGAGTTTCAGATTATCCTATTTTCTATCGGTTGGACCAGTGAGTCTGCTACTACGCAGCGTCGAACATTCGCCGAACCCACACTGAAAGGTGACTGGCGCATAGTTTGGCCATTCTTTTGGCACCAGTTTGACCACGAATACTTCGAGATTGATCTGATCGAGATATTGGGTTGCATCATTGTAATGTGGTTCTCTTCCTATATGACTTTCAGTTTCATGCGAATGGCCATACGGCTTTTCAGCCGTTGACAAGTTGCCCATTTTTCGACTCAGAATTGGCAACTTCAAGCTCGGAATGCAACTTCAGAGGCATTTCTAATTCAGACTACAACTTTAGCCAACCACAAATTTGGTTGTTGGCAACGTTGAGGCCCGACAAGTTGGCGAAAACGAATTCCATGGAGTATGCATGTCTGCAAAATTCAACAGACAACTTTAGATTTTGAATGTTTTGCGTGATACAACTTAAATCCAACTCCACCTGCCTTCTTTGATAGCAAACCAGGGCTCCTTTACTAAAACAAGACATGCCGGAGCTTCGCTCCGGTGTGTGTGAGCAAACTTTCAACGCAAAACGAGAGTGGTTCAGCCTGAGGGCAGGTATTTAGAGAGGATATCCATTAACTACACGTGCTCGTTTGCCGCTGGATTATCTTCTTTTGGAAAGGGCGAAGGATGAACACTCCCTCCAGAGAAGTCGCGCGTGAAAGCATAACATATGGTGATTCTGTTCCGATCGTACTTTCAAGATCCATCATCACGACATCCAGACTTTTCCCTTGCGCTTTGTGGGCTGTCATTGCAAAGGCAGGTACTAACGGGACCTGCGTGCGCTTAATCAAACATTTTTTTCCCGAATCTGGATGCTTAAAAGTCATATCTACAGTGTCGGCAAGAATGGGGGCATGCTTCGGAGGAAGATTTGGTAGCGGAGGTCCGGTCATATCCGGTATATATACAATGCAGGATTGAATGACCCGTTCTCCTGATGCGTTGATATTGTAGCGTATCCCCTTGACAAATCCGGTGGCTCCGTTCACTACACCGTTCTGAACGTCAAAATTCTGCGTAACCATGACCGGCATCCCAATGGCGAGAGGTAGTCGTCCGAGACGGTAACTTGTTTCGCCAGAGTGCATTTTGTGCGTGAGATGATCTTTCAGCCCAGGATCCGTAATTGGAGTGCCATGACTTCGTGCGTCCTGTGCATGATACCAATGCAGCTTGTTTCCCGTTCTGGCAGCATATACTTGAGCTCCCCTTTCATTCAACGCGTCTTTCAACTCATTCTGTGCCACAATTATAGGGATATAGTGCATTTCAGGCCGGTTCCAGTCCGGCCGTAGTTTCGTAACTAATCGTGAATTCAGGATTTCAAAATCTTCGTCTGTACACCAACCTTGCCGGAGTCGCTGAAGCAATTCAACAAATCTGCGGGCTTCCGGATCTTCATCGCCAACCTCTCCTGTCAACTCATTCCTCATTCGTCGCACACGTTCAATCTTCTTGAGCATCACAACAGTTCTGACAGACAGCCAAAGCAGCTTTCCAAGTATGTTCCGTTGTCCCTTCTTACTTGCGGCATTCTCCTTGTCTGTGGCGATCTTTGCGTATAGGCTTTTCATGCTGACAGGAGGTAATTGCGCAAAATCCCCTGCAAAAATCATGTTGACACCGCCGAACAGTTCTGTATTACCTTTAGCCTCAATTAAAGCTTCGTGGATTTGCAACAGTAGAGAACAACCAACCATCGAAACCTCGTCAATGAAGAAGTAATCAACACCCTCCCACATCGCAGTAAGATCTCGTCGGGTTCTGCTCTGTGAAGATTGGCTTGAGCGCTGATTGATACACAGTGCCGCGTGTATAGTCATGCCGTTAATGTTTCTGGCAGCTACTCCCGTGTAAGCAGAAAAGGGCAACCTCCGACTTTCACCACGTAAGTCAAAAAAAGCCTCTGAGGGCGTGGATGACTCGAGACTTGCCAGTACCACCAGGTCCAGAAAGCAACATCCTCAGCTGCTCCGGATGATTCTCAAGACTGTGGCGTGCAATGATTCGAAATGCATGTGCCTGCTCGTGATTCAATGTCCATTTGCGTATATGAGCTTCAATGTCCACATTTTGAACAGGTGCGTCACCCTCAATATCTTGTCGGATTTGAGCTGTTTCATTGGAGAAAGTGAATGCATCGCGGAAAGCAGACCCGTCGTTGATCATCGAGGTCGAATCTTCGGATACAATCGGACGCTCCGTAGTATTACTTGTACGCCCGTCAGAAAATGCATTTTTCTTTGCTGATTCGCGTCGATCATCATACACCTTTTCCCACAAATCCTCCAAGTGCGTGCTCGTAACAAGATTGGCGCTATTGCTTTGAGATTCCGAGACATCTGGTGCATTCTCAAAGGGAAGCATGGCACCATCCGGTATGTCGTATAAGCCAGCATGCTCAGCGTAACTAATACATTCCAGTATAGTTTCGTGCGCTGCTGCCTTTTTCATGGAAAATCGGGCCGTAATACCCTCAAGGTGCTCAAGAATCATGTCTTCAGTCACGTCCTCGCCAGAAAAATCATCATCGACTTCACGTTGGCTTCGGCCACGATGCGACTGCTTGACAGCTCGCCGTGCAAGGTAACGTCTCTCTGCGAAATGATCGTCTCGACTGTCCCGACATTCGTGTAGTATCTGCATATTATCCATCATTTTCAAGACAGATGGCGAACAATCAGCTCGGAAGGCATGGAAGGCCTCTTCCCAAGATTGACCTTGTACCCGTAGGTCACTTGCATGACGCCACGGCTTGAAAAAAATCAGCATCAATCTGCAGTACCGGGCGTACATCTCTGCCTTATCACGTCTGGGAATCGCAGGCCCGATTGGGACTGGAACCAAGGTATCGTCGGGCTTTCGGATTCGCAGGATATGTGTACTTGCCTGATCATGGCCGTGAAGCAATGCTGCTCGAGGTCTGTGTCTTTCCTCTGAAGCCATCATGGATGGACCATCTATCTGTGGATTTTCAGGCTCATCATCTGCCACATTGTCCAGGAAATCCGGTGACGTCTCCATATTCGTATCAGGAGATGTCGAACGGTGTCTCCTAGAATCGGAAGATTTCGCTACTCTGTCCACGCGTGATGTGAAGTCCCACACACAAATGTTATCCAGTTCATGACCATGCATCTGATAATCTGCCAATTGACTACCCATTGGTACGAGGTTTCCAGTCCCGTCGAAGGATACACGAATTTCATCTGTTGCATCAGCGGTTTCATCTAGTCCCTCTGGATTAACGAGATCATTCAGGAATGGTGATTCTGATTCGTCCTCGTCCTCATCCTCGGAATCTGAATCAGTGTCGGGTGCAGCATTGGGCTCTACTGCGCGGTCTGAGTCTGGATTATTTTCGTCGCTGGTAGAGCTGACAGACCGTTTTGAGGTGTAGCATTCTGGGCTCGGATCCTCTCTGTTAATGAAATTCTCGAATGACGTCCAGTACAAATTCCGATAAGTATGGCTCGTGAAGTGGTCTTCAAAATCTAGGAGGTACGATGCAACCTGTTGCGCTGAGAGCTCTTGTTGAGATAGCATGGCATAGGCACATTTTTGGAGTAATTTCTTGGCCCGAGTGGTCGTGTCGTCCTCATGAGGGTTGAACTCACCCAACTTCTTCACTGCCAGTTCAAGCATCGAGAATGCAACGTGCGTTTTCAACTGGGATTTGGTTATATAGTCAGTGATATAATATAAGATCCCTTTTGCAGATGCGCCAGAACCGATGAATTTTATGTCCATATTATTACGCAGGGCTTCAATCATGGTGGCATTAAAATTATTGACAAGACCATTCAAACATCGTAAGTGGATTTCTCCTGTTTCTGGATCGAAGCAGCTTTCAGCGCGGAAATTATCTTCGTGTAGATCGAAACGGCAAGTCTTCGGCTCTGGGGGACCGCGCCAATACTTGAAGCAGGCTGACTAAGACGTTAGAATGTGATGGAATACAGAAGACTTTGGGAAGAGGAGCTCGGAGCCTTTGGGCTTCCGGATCTCTGTGAGTGAGGTGTTCGGTTGACCACTAACCCACACAACAGAGAACGAAGAGAACGGTCAGTCGGTCAAACGAAGCGACGACTCTCCCAAAGAATTCTAGCTAGACGAGATCTGGCGAGGACCGGTGGCCTTGATTCACCAACTAATGGATCGGTTCCGTGAAGGAGCAAATGTGTTGTACGTCCGACGCGACAACCGTGCCCGTTCAAGGCTCCAAACCTTGCGGGTTTCCAGGAATTCGGTGCGATACAACGTCCCAACCGGACGCAGCGTAAGCAAAGGAGAGCTAAGGCAAGTGAATCGATCACCGATCACTCCTTTCCACTCCTTGGTCAGCCGCTGTTGAGCCCCATTCCCAGGCTCATGTTTGCGCTCAACTGTCCAGCTAACTAACTTGTGAGGAATTTTAACGCAATAATAAATCCTCAATGTCTTTGGGAAGAGGAGTCCTGAAAACACACGGTTTCTGGTTTTAGGCGGAATCCGAGAAGACGACTTCCCCAAAAGCAGATTTCCTTATGAAGTAAATTTTTGGCTGCGTAACATACATTGTTGCCACGAGGACCAGGGTTTTTTTTTTTTTTTTTTTTTTTTTTTTTTTTTTTTTCCCGCATTGGTATGCAGGGTAATTATTCCTGCCATTTCTGCAAGGCGACATCCTATTCCTTCCGTTTCTGCGGAAGGCATAGGATAGAGTAATAGAGTCGAAGAAAAGCATGGAAACTGGACACGGAAGACTAAATAATAGCAGCGGTCAAATTGGTAAGTTCCCGACGGGCAGAGCTGAACTTTCGGGCAATACTGGTGCGTCCTCGGGGTACAGAGAAGACCGGGAATGGGCAGAACCTGCTTAGGGCAAGTCGAGCAAAACTTGAAGTAATATGGGTACAGAAAGCAAGAGGTGTTCAAATCACGGAAAGTGGCCCTGAACCAGAAGTAACATGCACCATCAGGCCGAGGTGGCATACCCACGGACAGGCATTTAAACATGGAAAATTAGGCTGGATAACGTAGCATCCGCACAGAATGGAGGGCAGAGGCTGAAACAGCATGCACAAGGCTTATTATACTGGACGGGATAAACACGGAGGTCGAGCAGCGATCAATACGACTTGCAAGCAGAAAATCTAAGCGGGGCAGCAGTTGAGTTGACATGCACAGGGAATGCCTGGCAGAGGCATGCACACAAAAAGGTCGGGATGCAAAGCGACCAGGGCGGGCAGAGGTTAAATTGACATGCATACGGAATGCCGGGCAGATGCCGAATTGGCAAGCACGGAAGTTCAGGCAGCGGTCAAATTACATGCCCATAAAATTTTGGCATGCGCATGGTAGGTCGGTAATATAGAATGGCGGGCTGCGGTCAAGCTGCCATGCATACAAAAAATGGGTCAACGGAGAGCTGGGCAGAGCGGAATAGCAGCAGAGACCAAAGTGGGATGTAGAGAATAAATGCAGAGGCTTGTGAGTTCCGTAGCGAACGGATAGAAGGGCAGTAGAATCCAGCGAGGTTTAATTGGACAGAGTCAAAAAAAAAACCAGAAGCCCAGGGGGAATCAAGAAAGATCTAGCAGGTGTTTACCCGAAGAGTGGTAGGCTATAGGCGATTCAGAGAGATCACGGGATGCTGTCAAGCAGGACCAGTGTAGATTTGAACGAGTCAGTGAATCCCAGTGCTGCAGACCAGAGGATGTCCCGTAATAATTGCGCAGTCTAATAGACCCTGCACAGAATATTGAACGCAGAGACCAAATGGCCAAGCGCGCGGCAGAGCACACCTGTCGGGATGCACAGAAGAAACACGGAGGCCAAATGGGCCTACGCTTAATAGATGTAGGTCAAATGTACCTTGCACGGAATAAACGCAGAGGCCAAATGGGCATGCACGTAATAAATGCAGAGGCCTCAGAAGCATGCACGTAATGAACGCAGAGGAGAAACGGTCGTGCGCGTAATAAAAGCAAAGGTCAAATTGGAGTAATAGTGTCGAAGACAACTCCAGTGCTTGTAAAAGACTACATATATGTCTGCACCGGAGTGGACGGCCTCCGGTCTCATAGCATTACTTATCACTCTCTTAGTCAGCTTGTGTTGAGCTCTCGCTCGCAGGCTCACTTTGAGCTCAACTTGCCTAGTTTTGGAATGGGTGTGGTACTGGCATTGTGTGACAACATTTCGCAAATCCTTCTGGCGCTCCGGAGAGAAGGGTGAATCATCTGTGGTCACCGGAATTCCCCGAACTGAACATGGATGATGAGTATCTGAAGGCACTTTCAGGGCTGGATCGGGGTCCTCGGGGATAAAGTTCGAAATGGTGTCATCCAAAAATGCTAGCAGCCGTTTCCCAAAGTCTATGTCCGAGGGATCAGTCCCGAGCACACGCTGCTTGATCTCATTTGGATTCAAACCACCTTCAACCCAGACTAACATATGACAATGAAGGGTTCCGCGGCCTTGTGCTTCGACACAACCATAGTACGCTTTTACTACTCCAAGAATGCCGCCTTCCAGATTTTTGTGTTCTGGATCATATCCGAGCAAACTGGAAATGAATGCCTTCATATACAAGTTGAAAAATCTTGCTGCTACGGCGGGATTCTTTGCAACGAGCACCGACTGGTCCCAATAGTTGGAAACCTGTTCAGGGAGTAATGCATCTATATCGATCTCGTCTCCAGCCAAAAACTTCACGATCGGGCTAAAGACATCGGCGGGATTGATTGTTATGTAGAAACTGGGAAGACCTTCCTTAATCATGAGCCCTCGAATTTCGTTTCTCATCGCAACACGAGCAGCAGAGGAACCAGGCACAGATGACGCAACACCGTTGACTTGTTTCAGTAAGTTCAAAACTTTGCGCTCCGCGTCATTCTTGGGCACAGGTGACTCGCCGTTAGCAACGTGTTCAGAAACTTGTTGTATGGTGCCGCTCACTTAGTCACCGCTACTTTTGTACAGTGGCTGTGCGGCGGCCAAATTGGCCGGAGAATTTTTTTGGCGGGTAAACCCCTAAAATTGGCCCATTGGAGACGAAATTCTGGTAGAAAAAAGCACAGTCATAGCGCGCGCAGCGCTGCCAAAAACGGACTAATCTGACGTTCTTACCTGTTTTCGAGCATCTCTGGCAACATTTCAGTCATAGTGGCCAATTTGGTGAGTCAAGTTTTATTTATCTCACCCAGATTTTATGTTGAGTAAAATCCCTCTTGGGAAAGTGTAGCTACCATCGAAAGGAGCATTTCTACAAGAGGAATAAAAAATCCGATTTTTTTCGACCGAGATAAATCCCTTGTACAAAAATAGCGGTGACTAAGTGGGCGGCACCATACAACCTCTGGGGATACCGAGGCAAACTGCGACGCGACATATGCAAAATTTGAACGTTTGACTTTCAATCCTGTATGGAGAAGCATTTCATGACGTTTGCAACATATTGAAGGCAGTGAAAATGAATGAGGGATGTTCTTGGAATCGCGAATCAGCCAGATTCAGAAGATGTCTAATGTGATGCTTGAAGGACAGAGGGACAGGTCGTTTTGAGTCATTGGGGCCTCCGATTCCATAAGGGAACAAGGTCGGATATATCAGTGGAAACAACTGTCCGTCCATCCTAAATTCGTTCTCGGGGCTTCTGTCATGCGGAATGTCCAGATATGCGCCGCCTTTCTTCTTCACATGCCGGAGTGCAGCTGCGCGGAGCTCATTAGAGGAGGCATGGCATTCTATATCAGCGATCACCAGATTTTGGAAGGGGATAGAGCCATCGGGATCTGTCGAGGGATCGGGGGCTTGAGTAGAATCATATCGCGAAGTTGCAGCTTCACTGGCACTGCTGTTTCGGACAAGCTCGACGTTGAACGGTAGAACAGGATTTTCCTCGAGTTGTTGGAGACATTCTTCGTTGATTTTGATATCCTTGTACAACGGATTGTGGGTTTTCAACCAAACCAGGGCGTTTCGTACTCGACTTGCATTCACAGCGAGGGGTTTTGCGTGCTCACGGAGCCATTCGGGACTTGGGCGGGAGGATCCAACGAATAGGATACATATTGGTTCCGTTATCTCGTCAACAGAGGGAGGCAATATGTCAGCTATCTTGGATGGCTGTTGTGGATAAACGATAACGTGCCCGTGGATACCACGCTGCGTGTTTTGCAACTCGAGATCCTGGTTCTCCTCCTTAAGTTTGATGATCCAGCATTTTGACCGACAGCATGCAATCATGGCCTCTTCAATCATAGTCAGATCTTTTAGCTCACTTGGGACAGGCCCGAGAAAGGTTCTGTTTGCTAACGCCAAGGGAGGCAATTTACCACTCTTCAAGGAGGAATGACAGGTTTTGCACAAGGAAAGACTCGGAGAACTCCCATCGGCGGGGAAAGCAACACCATCTCGGTCTATCAGGAGATCACGCAAAGGACCCTCGTCAAACGGCATAGGCGGCGGAGTACAGTCCGGGTGTAGCCACTTGTATCGATCAAGCAACAACGCGTCGTCAGATTTCAAATCTGGTCGTTTGAGAACGCTCAAATCAAAGTGCGGATCGCCGATGGTTACAGAGCAGTGAGCCCGAAGAGGAGTGGATTCCGAACAAGAGGCGCAGGTGAAGGTTGCCAGTGCTTCAGAACCAGTTTGATCACGAAAGAGGCGAAGGATCTTATTTTTCAATGTCTGTGGTACTAGCTGGGGCCAAGAGCGACGGAGAAAATCCAGCTGCTCCTGGTGCAATGCCGCTTCATCCTGCCTTTGCTGCTCGGCTCGTTCTTTGTCTTTACCTCTGCGTAGTCGAAGAATGTAGGTTTTGAGCTTTTGTCGTAATTGACCGAGACTGTCACCATCTTCGTAGGAAATGTCGAGCGTGGACAGGATACGGCGCAGAGGATTGTAAGAAATTTTGCTTCCATAGATAGCAGTCAGAATATGAACCTGGATATCCGGATCAATTCTGTTCACTCGCCATTCGTTACAAACATCGGTACAGTCTGGTAGTGAGACACCATTCGGAAGAGAAATTGGAAGATGTGGTTGAAAGAATTGAGTGCAGTCTCTTGACAGAATATGCTCGGTGATTTTACTACGCAGCGAGTCAACGGAGCATTTATCGGGGACCTGGATCCGATGTAGAGCGGTAATAGAAACTTGAAAGAAGAATTGGCCTCCGATGACTTTCAAAGGAGTTGAAAAAGTCTGCGACAGATGCAGCAGAACGTAGCTCTGTACTCGCACTCGCTATGGTGTCGGCATGCTTTTTCAAGGCGGTGCGGAGTTTAAAACGCAAATTACGCACACCCGGAACAGATATATTCAATGCAGCAGCTACATGGGAAAGACTTTCTGTCGATATTCGCTTATGGTCAGCATCCAGAATAAGATTCAAAACTGCTTTCGACATGTCTGCAGCGCATTCAAAGTCCTGGCATAAAGCTCGACAAGCTGAGCGATCCGGGCGTGGACTGACCGATGCATCTACTGCATGGTCTTTGCAGGCACCGGTCGTAATATGGTGGAGAAGGACACGCCTACATTGCAACAAACTCATACCAGCATGTGGAACAGCATGCAACTCGAGAGATCTCCGAATCGTCAACAAATCTGCATGGAATACAGAGATGCGAGAACGCGTCGTGTGATGACCAAACAAAACATCGCGAATTATATTCAAGGACGTCATGGAACAATCAGATGTAGTCAAAGCGGACGGTATGGCTGATGTGGAAGGACATTGACATGGGGACAGCGCGCTGCAGGTGCAATTGCGCTCCGGAACTGTGGGAGCTATTGAATCAAACAGACTATGAGCATAAATATAAGACTCACCGGTAGGGGGCGGAGCGTCGGGACAGAGCACATCATGACCACCAGAGGTGAGTGGCTCGTTGAACGACAGGCGAGAAGACGAAGCTACAAGAGCCAGTAGTCAGGCCTGCCAAAAGGGAAATTCAAAAGACATACTTGATGGCATTCCTAGGGTCACCACGCCAGAGGACAGGGCAAAGGAGGCATGCGGAAGAGTTTGACGACAAAAGAACAGCCAATCACGGCCAAGGACGAGATCATAAGGGAGACTTGACCGCACAAGAAGGCTCACATGCATTGAGCAGATCGAGTCACCATAGGGAAGCGCGAGAGCCCCAGAAGCAACAGATTGAGGCGCCGGGATTCCAGAGGAGAGGACCCAGTCAAGAGACAACAGAGATTTATCGGAGCTTGGGTCGACTGAGGTGGAGAGCGGCACATTGCAGAACGTTGCAGACGGCGACATGGTAGTCAAGAGCAAGGGAGGGAGCGGAGCCGTAAGTGGGACCGAATCATCTCGAATTTTTGGTCGCTTAACGGCGCTTACACGAGCAAGAATTACATACAATCCGAACATCTCGGACTTTACGCAAAAAGTGCTGACGAAAATGTGATCTACTGCAAGTGGCTGAAGTTAGGGCGCCCTATAGAAACCCGTACCTTACGGTAGCGGGAATGTTCATGTATGCAACTTAATGGTTCGCCTTTCCTGGCCGAATCGGCAATTGGAGCGTGCGTGGGGTGCAACAGACGGCGAGCGGGAGAGAGCCCAACTGTAAATGCATGAGACAACTCTACGAACGGGGTCACTGTGATGGATCCATCCCTTAGGGCGGAGTGGACGGGATACAGCCGATGATCCGATTCCTGTAAATATGATCAGCCTTCCTTTAAGCGAGAGAGAAAACCACGACGCAAATAATCCGAAGCCTTTTTAAACACCGCCTTTAATATATCATTCCGGCAGCTCCTTGCCGGACCTTCCGTAAAGTCCTCGAACACTTACAGTCACGGCCAAAATGATGTTCCCAACCAAATAAGGAAATTCCCATCAATCCCGATGCTTTTGCCTGCTTTTTAGCTCAGATAGCGGATATTCAGCTTGGAAAATGTGGTTTTATTTTCTAAGTACAATTATCCTACTTGAAATAATATTGCTTCCTAGGAGAAAGCTAGTTTACAGCAAACTCAGGGAATGGAAATGACCAGGGATCCAGACAAAATGTATTGTCCAGATTTTGTCCATATCTCTTCCAGGTGGAATACTAACTACTAAGAGCCATATAGACTATTTTTTCAATTGCATATCCACTATATGAGCCGAAAAGCAGCCAAAAGGAGTGGGGTTGATGTGGGAACATCATTTTGGCCGTGACTGTACTTATGCACGTTCCTCGCTGCCAGTCCTTCGTTAGTCGTGTGCAAAAAAAATTCGCTCGCTCAGGACCTCGGGGAGGGGATGCGAGGCCGCGAAGCGGCCGAGCAGCCGCTTGTACCTTTGACGAGAACGGGAAAAACCAAACCGGAGATCCGAAGCATAATTTCAACCAACTCTATCCAATCACAGACCCACTGCGAAATACGGAAATGTGGGGTTGAAACATGCGGCTAACTGAGGGACAAGATGCAAGGAGCTGGCGCGAAGCATGTACCATGATTGAAATGAACTTGCTGTAGAAACTGAACGCCAATTCCGAAGTTGTAGTTGAAAAACGTTGCAGCTAGCTGAAATTGTCGCAGCCTGAAGTTGGGAGTCAGAAAGGTTGTTACTCAAAAAATTTAGGGAATCAAAGTTGCTGCAGAGTTGAAGTTGCAAATATGCCAAGTTGCTCAGTTCTCGGCTCAAGATCTCAAGTTGAAGTTGATTTCCAGTGGCTAAGGTGTAAAACCTTTTTGCACACTATGTGTGCCATACTCGTCCGACGCCAGAGGCAGGTACGTGGGATACAAATATACACTTTGGTGGGCGGTTTTATTTTACGATGAGAATTGACTTTAAATGACTGAAATCACTGGGCTACTTTACTTTGACTTTACTCCCATTTTATTGGTATCAAATATTTCCAAAATTCCTCCAAGGACTTCGAAGGTTGGGTATTTGTCTACATATGGACAGTGTCAGCCTAATTTTCACGTTACAGTTCAGGTCGGTCCTGCGGGTGCCAGCCGACCCAAAATCAGAAACCAAGGCTGATTCGAGAACAAACAAGTGCAAACTGCACGAAAATTAAAATGGTTGAGCCTTACGTAAGATTTTCGCCCATTTAGGAAATGTCAGAGTGGGGTCAAATCACATTGTTGGTTCAGGCTACGCCGACGTCCTCGCCGCCATCATCGTATCTCTCCAGGCATCTCCAGCTCGTTAATCCGCTCTTTGCCTCACAATGCACTCGGACGCCTTCGATGCGATTCCCTATGCGGTCAGTTTAGTTCTTGCCTTTCGGCCGTCCGGGATCTCTGTTGCTCGACGTTCTGAGGGATCCAACGCATCCTTCTGAGACATTATTCAGTAGCGCTACCTTAGCGGGTTGCGATCGGGCCGTATCTACATTGCTGATCATTCATTCAGGACATTAAAGGCGACTGGAAGAAACTTGGCGGGGGTTCGTTCGGGAATGTGTTCAAGGGTGACTTTATATATCGCTAACAAATTGCCGGTTTACACTTCACAGGAACTTACCTTGGGATCGATGTCGCCATCAAAGAAGTCCTTCCGTCGACAGAATACGACGTCGCCAAATATTTTGAGCGGGAATGGCGTCTTGTGAGGGAAATTAGACATCCCAACTGCTGTCTGTATATCGTAAGATTTTCCGTTTGAATGATACGCCATTCGAATTGAATCAATCTGCACTCAGGGTCTTTCCCGTGCCCCAGCGCCAGACAATCGCATATTCATCATCTCAGAGTTCATTGAAAACGAGAATCTGCGCGCACATATCCACAACAAATCCAAGCCATTTCCTTGGCGCCTTCGCCTCTCCTTTGCTACCGACATTGCGCGCGCTCTCGCATATCTCCATGCCCGCAAGTGCATCCATGGGGATCTTAAAGGAGAAAGTCTCCTTGTTACATCTAATGGGCGGCTGAAGCTTACGGACTTTGGCTTCGCCCGGATCGCTGCTCGAAATGACAAGGAGTCAAAACGGCCCATTTTCTGCGGCACGGATTCGTACATGTCCCCGGAGATCTTGCTTGGCGACGAATTCGACCTCCCCACCGATATCTTCTCGCTCGGTATCATCCTCTGCGAGATCGCGGCCCGCAATCTCGCAGATGAAAACCATTTCAAGCGGACCGCCCCTACATTCGGCATTGACCCTGAGGAGGTACACAGACTAGCGAATCCGGGCTGCCCTCTAGCATTCTTGTCTTTGGCTATTGACTGCCTGTCCACGGACCCGGCAGCTCGCCCGAGTACAAGGGATATCCTCGAACGCCTTCGGGTGATCGAGGCCGAGGTCCTCGCGCGACCCAACGAGGGCGACAACCTCCATGTCGGCAGCGTCAGGCTTATGACCACCGGACGACGCGCTGGCCCTGGTCCCAGAATCCCCAGCTTTGGGGTCGGGGTTGGGAAGGATATCCGACGCAGCTCGCGCAATTCAAGCAATATGGACGCTGATGACAGCGAAGAAGAGCCGATGAAAGCTGTGATGGAGCTGCCCAGCGTTGGTGACGGGAATACCGACTGGAGCGAGGGGGTGAACAGCTACCAATCCCTCTTTGATAAAAACCTCACGTCCTCGACGTTCTCCGACTACAGCACCACGGTCATTCATGCTCACCCGAGCGCCGGGATCCCGTCCTTGTCGTCCATACTCACTGTCCGTGGACGCGCGACGTCTCCCGCTGCCGATTCACCCGATTCCAAGGGGAAGGAGGAGCCGGCAGTTACTGAAGTTACCCTTGCTGCTTTGCACGGCCGATCTCCATCGGAATCCGGGAACGGCCTGCTTGGTGGCTCCTTTTTCTCCATCGCCTCCGTTGATTGGCACCACTCGGCTCCCTCGGTTTCCGCCAGCTCCACCACGTACGCGACGGAAGGCGGCTCCACGATTCGTTCTCTACAAGGCAATCACACCGCCCCCCTCGTCCACCGGTTCTCGCTCCATAAGCCTGGCACGAAGCCCAAGAACAACGGGTCCCACGGGACAGTCTCTCCTTCAGGCAGCAGCGGGAATGGCGAGGTCACCGCGGGCTGGAATCCGCTGGATTTGTTCTTTTCCAACGGACTGTTCGTTGCCAAGTGCGACATCTGCATGAAGAGGCTTGGGTGGAAACCCGTCCTGGAGTGCGATGATTGTGGGCTTCGGTCAGTCTTCTTCTCGTCCGGTCTCGACTTTACTGACATTAACATTTGGGTGTTACAGCGCGCATATCAAGTGCGGTGAGGTAGCCCCCCGCGATTGCGGTGTGCGCCCGAGGTCGACCGCGCGCGCACCAGTTACCGCTGAATATCATGTCGTCCAACCCGCTTTTGAAGGCTAAGCAGAACGCGGCTGCTGCATCGTCCGGGGGCAACTCGAAGGCCACGAGCCCTACTCGACGATAATCCACAATATGGCCCTCATGCCCATGACAACTTTCCCGATTCTTCATCCCCGATTTACCGTAATACATTCACGCTACCGCCATAATCTGCGCATTGGAGGTCTCGGACTCGCATCATCATTCCCGGACAGACAATCTTCCACCAGGCGTATTGTTAGCCGCTGGCATACAAAGCCATTAGAGCCAAAATAATGAATAAATCCCTGAAAAAAAAGACGACGGACAGAAATAAATACTGAAAGGACTAAGGCTGAGGTTGAAGTTACCTATAAGCGCTTCCTAACTGAGGCACGCATCTGGAAATCGATGCAACACACAGACTTCACCCGGAAGTACGGGTCTTCATGTGGAAAATGATGCATGATGCATTCATGGTAGGGGACAAATGGGAACGTGAACACAACAGAGACGACGGCAAGGCAAAGGCCAATGCAAATTGTGCAATGTGACTGAGTCTATGGAGCACATACTATGTGACTGCAACGCACCGAAAGGTCGGAAATATGGGCACTAGCTGAGAAACTATGGTCCGCGAAGAAGCAGAAATGGCCTAAACCGGCCTTTGGAAATATATTGGGCTGTGCACTGGCCAAATTCAAAGATACACAAGGCAAACATGGACCATATGATGCAAGACTATATAGAATTATTGTCTCCGAGTCTGCCTATTTAATTTGGAAGTTTCGGAACGAAAGGGACATTCAAAATGAATCGGCACCGCCCATTGAAATCCACAACAGGTGGGAACAAGCTATTAACAACCGCCTGGAGTTTGACTGCCGCTCAACGAATCCGAAGTATGGAAAGAAAGCATCACCACGATCAAAAATAATTCGAACGTGGGAAGGTACCTTGAAAGACGAAATGTACCTGCCGCCAGACTGGACTAATAAAATCGGGGTTTTAGTGGGTATTGAGGAATGACCGGGGTAGACGTGGCAGGTAAGTATGAAGGCAGATGCCACGAATTTGGCCTGTTGAATGAGGAGGTAGACGTGGCAGGTAAGTATAAAAAAGGTAGGTGCCACGAATTTGGTCTATTGGCGATCGAGTCCCACACTCAGTGCAGCATTTCCTCGAGGTGAACAAAATCTGAGGTTTTATTGTATTTCCCTCGGAACAACACTAGCGGGTTGAGGAAGACGACGCGCGATGCGCTAACCATATGTCGGCTGTCCAAAGACCTAAACGCTCCACCAAAAAAAAAAAAAAAAAAATAGAGAGAGCGACGAACCAAATGTCGAAGTCACGCCATCGGTAACCAGTCTGGAAAGACCAAAAATCAAGGTCCGGAGTGAAACGGGCCAGGCGTTGTGGAGTTATGCAATTTTTTCTGAATTACCATATAAGGTGCATGGCTTACCATATATAGTAATTTTCCACGATAGGTAGGGGTCTTGGCGCGATTACTTTTTCAAAAGTTGTGCAGAATCATCCAATTCGTTCAGAAAAAAATTGGTTTTTCGTTTTCAAAAATTTGCATAATTTTGGCTGTATCACCTCAACCATTCAGCGCCCCAACTTCTCATGTTGATTTTCGGTCTTTTCAGGCCGTTTTATACCCAAATGGGACATCGTTTATGTAATTCCAATAATTGTTACCCCTTGACAAGGCGACAGTGTTTTACATGAATCCTTATATACTTGTAGATACTTTTACATGGCATCAGTGATGGTCATGTATTGCCTAAAAGAGAACGATCAAAGACCGATAATTACTTTGTAGCATGACTAAGCCTTGCTACAGTCCTTAACGATCTCTGTAGGTCACCTGATCAGGCCTTGTAATCATTACAGACGCCATCCATGGTCGAGAGTCGAACCGGAGCAGTTGAATGTGGAGTAAAAGGCGGGCAAACAATGGTTGCAACTGAACAACGCAGCCAACACTAGTATATCACTGGGTGATAGTAATATTGTTGTTTCGGCCGTGAGCGATGTTGAATTTCATAATCTTCGCGGCAAACTATATGGAGCTTCATATTCACTGAACTGGTGGACACTGGGGATTTTTTACCTGGGAGGAGGGAACTCCTGTACACCAGCATATTGTGCTAGTGGTTAGGTCCCACAGGGTCCCCCCCCCCCAGCCATTCTCGCCTAGACTGGGGCCTCACCACATGCTGGTTTGCCCAAAACGGCTTCGATATTCTGCCTTGGCTACCCAACAGGCCCAATATGAACATCATAGAGAATGCTTGGAACAGGTTGGAAGTCAATTGCAACCGCAGACCGTGCCATGCGCGCAACGAGGACGAGTTATTCGAGATGTTGCAGGAGGAGTGGGGAAAGTTGTCGAAGAGTAAGTACTGCGACAAACTTTACGTTAATCTGCCTCGGCGGGTGACCAAATTACAGATCGCAAAGGGCTACTGGGCCGGTTATTGGTGAGTACGACTCATCGTCTGTCTGGTATGATCTCATTTCGTCGCACAGAACTGCTTGCGTACACCATTGAAATTTTTTTAGCCACAGCTTTGTATACAATGTCCCAATGAACCTGCTGTTTTGTCTGCATATACTACACATGTCCTACTCTTTATAAAATTAAGCCTGTCCGAAGCCTTTAAACTCCGCTTTCGGGGTCATCAGCCCCAAAACTTTGGTTCCCGCCCAAAAAGCATTTCTCTGGCCGTAAGGTATTTGCTTTGCCGGCCATCTATCACTAATCTATCACCAATCAATCACCCTCAAAGTTTGCTTGAAGGATTGGCGCTCTTTGCACAGCCATGTCTACATTTCACTCCTTTGAAATAAGAAAAATATTACGTGGTTGCGGTGCTATGGGCCACACTTTTTAAATCATCACGTGTTGCATTATTTTTCGCCGCCACTAATGCACCGACTCCTCCTGTGACCTCCAAATGTCCCATATTTCCGATATATCAGAGGTACGATCCAATAAATACGCAGATATGTGTCTTAGCCGCACTGCGATGAGTGTAACGACTTATATTACTGTACCTAAGAAATACGCAGATATGCGTCTACAAAAAAATAAGTACAGGCGTAACTCCAATGTCGTCTACGAATTTTGTATGCTTATCACACTTTCAGCCGACTGTAAAGCCAAAGAAATCAAAGGTATTAATTAGTCCGTTGAATGGCTACTATGGACTCTCAGTAAAAAACGGTCCTGCTGAGATCTGCTATAGTCCGGAATATGTCCTGAGATCTGCTGGGCCGGAGTTATTACAAATAATTTGAACATTCTCAGCAGATTCCAGGACTTTTTCCGGACTATAGCAGACGAAATGCTGAAAGTCGATCTTAGCATGTCTACTTTTCACTGGGATGCCGACTCCTTGCAGTTTGCCGTCTCGCAGAGCCGTGGTGCGATCATCGCAGCTCATGTTGGGGCTGCAAAGTCGACGGAAGCTGTTATTGTCTCTGAGAGAAGACAAGCTAATTTACTTAAGGTCCCTGTTGAAAGCGGCGGAAACCGTTAACGTCGCAACTCGGGTCAGAAGCCCGTCTCACAATCTCCACGATCAAGGGAAAGAAGCCAGACAAACTTGACCTCTCACAATCGCTTCGAGGCAATTGACCGCATGCAAAATGGCAATCCAATCTTCGGGCTACCTCGGGCCCATATTCGGTTGTGGCTCGGGCCCGGAGACGCCCATCATCACTTTGGGCTACCCGAGAGCAAAGGTTTGCCACTGACCCCTAGAACGTTAATTGTTGTTATGTGCTCCCCGCGAGCAAGGGTTTAGATGCCACTGACACCTAGAACGCTGATTATTGTTGTCGAAAGCGAGCTCAGCTTCCACTCCCATCCGTGTGTTGCTCAGATTTTGAGTCGACAATCATCATTTCGGACGTATTGGAGATACGGTCCACGTCAAGTCCATGTTGCCGAAATTCTACGCCCTGACCTGTCGGTAGACCATTGGTTTTGAGGTACATGTTAGGGACCGGCGCGGATGCCATCCGCGGATGAAAAGATCACGTGTAGCAGACCTTTTTGTCCACAGAATCCGACCACATCTGGCTAGAAACATCCTAAAATCATATTCGGGGCCTATAGGACGACCCCCTTGGCCTCCACTACTTTTGGTAATATTTGTGATAACGGGGGGCAAATGCACGTGACCGTTTTCATCTGCGGATGGCATCCGTGCCGGTCCCTAGTACATGTATGTACTGACCTGCAAACTCACAGCTAGAGACGTCAATCTGAACATCCAGGGCGTTGAGGGCATTGATAACGTACGTGCAGGGATAACCCGAGGACGATCTGTACTGAGGCTCTTGGGATTTAGAATTTGTCGCATGAAGGATGAGGAATCGCTTGAGCAAAGAAGAAAGCGGAACCTACTGACACTGATTTGGGAGAGTTTGCTCGGAGAAGTTCTTGTGCCATCGTACTATATTCCTCTACACCGGAGAGAAACACGAAAGATCAGGAGGACGTAGGTATGGTGCGGGTCACCTAGCTGCCGCTACCCTCGTGCTTGAGATTTCCTGAGCCAAGTTTTGCCTAGATTTCTTATCCCTCTTTAGAAGATCTTAAAGAGCACTATCGATTTAAGTCAAAACTGAGGGAGATAAAAAAACTTGCCCGTCAATTTGGCCACAAGCAGTGGAATTAGATAGGTTGCGCACGAGCCGCATGCGGGTTTTGTGCATTGTGCAAAGCCGCACGGCAAATTTGAAATCTGCCAGGTGTCAATCAACTATTGTAATATAAGTGTACCTGAAGTGAAGGAGAGGTGCTGTGGGGAGAGGGAATATCCTGGGCACCACCGCTGCTGCGTGGCATACATGAAAGTATGGGAAAATCGAGTAAAGTTTTTTGATGCCTGAAAAATTCGGCCTCCCACGGGTGCACATCCAAAACACAACACTCCTGGGAGTGGAATATGAGATTCAGGAGGCATTAAACGGTACTTCGAAAGACAAGGACTAAGACCAGCGAAGAAAAGGCCACAGCTTTGCACAATGCCCAAAAAGCCGCATGAAGCCGCATGCGGCTGTGCGGCTTTTGCGCAACCTATCTAATAATGAAAAATAGCGGCTATTGTGGCTGTGTACAGGGCTAAAATTTTCTCCGGCCAATTTGGCCACTTTTTTTGGTGGCGGCACCTAGGTGACCCGCACCATAGAGAACAGAAGCGCAACCCACTCAACATCCTGCAATGAAAATGTGGAGCACTTGGTGGTAAGCACGCCATTGATGTGTTGTCATGGAGCCATATGGTGTAGCTCCGGGAGGAGGCCATTATACCCACATTGGAGGCATTCCCTCTTGCTATTCGCTAGTAAACCTCCCAGAGTCACATTGTGTCTTGTTCCGAAATTTCCTTTAATGCTCCCTCGTTTGTATAAAAACCTACTAGTTTACCTTGTAACGGTAGTAAACTGTTTGCCCCGGAAATAGGTGCAATAGTAGACTCAGAGATATATTGAAATCGAAATTGATATAACGGATAAGATTTTGAAGTGAGAGAAGCCAACGGGAGCCAAGCCGCCGTCAGTTTAAGTGCAACGTCTAGTCAAAGACTTGCCAGCTGTCCGCCAGCCGTTCCGACCTGTAAGAGGCAGTCACAGCCCAATCCGAACTCTCAGGCCACATTATCTTTTGAAGGATACGATGCCATCAATGTTAGTTCACACGGTCTGTCCAGATACTTACGACCGTGCTAGGAGCCTATACCGATACAGAAAAGATCATGGTTGCTGATGTGGGGTGAGCAACATATGATCTCCTCCAGCCAACGTACCCACACATTTCTTGCAATATTGGAACGTTTCTTCCTGCTTTCGCGGGACGTTCAAATCCGAAATTTGATTGCCACGCAACTACCATACAGTAAGTATAAATTTTATCGACCATCGGAGTCTGACATGTGAGCCCCTATCGACAACAATGGTGTTCACAAATTCAGTACCTATCCACAAATCACGGAGTTATGAATCCGGTGGTACTCGATTTGTTGACACAATTCATTCTTAAATTATGGTGTATCCACAAATCTCGAAATCCAATCACGAAATCCGATACATGTATCACGATTTCTTGGGGGTTTTTTTTTTTTTGCCCGAACGGGGCCGGTCACCCCCGTTCGGGTTCCGCAAATCGCTGCCCGAAGACCTATATAATGCCTACAATTCTTACTGCATTCCCATCATTCTTCCTCCATATTGCAACTCATCGCAGCATCACATGATCTCTGAGACTACCTATTATTATTTGTAAGCGCGACGATATCCTTGTCGTCGGTATGTACTTCTCCATTCCGCATCCTCACATTTTCACATCTGTCCCAGAATCGATGCCTCTCCTTAGCCCAGTTCCGTCACCGGCCTTCCTGAATCCTGGTCATCTGTGACGTCAATCCGTGTGTGCGTTTGGCATGGTTCTGGGGATGTACGGTCGGATGTCGAATCTGCGCCAGGCTATATCCTTGGTTTCGGTGTGTACAACCCCCATTCCACCCATCCTCACATTTCCACATCCGTCCCAGCATCGATCCCTGGCCCCAGCCCAGTTCCGTCGCCGGCCTTCCTGGATCCTGGTCATCTGAGACGCGGCTCTTGATGTGTCGTCAATCCGTGTGTGCGTTTGGCATGGCTCTGGGGATGTGTCGGATGTCGAATCTGCGTCGGGCTATCCTTGCCGTCGTATCCGCTCCGCGGCCAGCCAGTGAAGTTCGCCCGGATTTTGACAAAATTGGCTTACAATTCCAACAGAATGGGCAATGTCCGCTCACGTCGCGACGTTCGCGTACATAAGAGAGCCAAAAAGTTCTCGGTAAGGAACTTTTGCCATTCGAGCTTTAGCCGCATCGTCTGAGGGTGACATGAAGTGTGCAAGCGGCTCGCCGTAAAGCATCGGAGTGCGAATTGGATGGGCATTCTCAAGGCCAAAGCGGGTAGCCATCTTTTCGATGTAGGTCTGTTGGTGACATCAAGAAGTGTGTCTGGGTGATGCAGGATGCCGGCCGCCTGACTCCAGATGGCCACTCAGCCAACCATGTTGAACAATCTTGGAAACTCCCTCATCACGCGGTTTGAGCGGCTCGGTGACTTGGACGATCTTAACAAGTCCATGTCAAGGGGAGAGGATACTAGCGGTTTTCAGAATTCCGTTAGGATCAATCAAACCCCAGATGTCGAGGACATTGTCGATCAGGTTGAGACCAGCTCCCGATTTTGCGGCCAGTAGGGCGCTTACAGTTATCCCAGATGGAGCTCCCCAAGGGAGGCCCAGACGGTCGGGTACTAAGTCGAGATTAACTTGGGTCGGCTCAAATACAAGGGACCGACCGAGGATCTGCCAGCTAAAGATAATTGCCCGCAGACACCTACGGTTTGCAACATGAACACAAAATACCTATAACACGCGAGGAACGACAGAAAGCTTGTAGCGTCTTGTGAAGACTGCCTTGAATCCTTGACCGCGTGATATGCTAGCTTCTAAGGCAATAGTTAATGAATTTATGCTTACTTTCAGCTGCTTACTGGTCAATTTGAGCATCTTTTATGATGATTCCCAGTGCAAAAAGTCCTTCTCATTCGGTCATTTAGGGCCAAGAATCGGTGCCAATCCAAGGTGAACCAGAAAAACTAGCGATAGTTAACTAGTTCAGGACA
This sequence comes from Mycena olivaceomarginata, assembly GCA_029378375.1. NCBI lineage: Eukaryota > Fungi > Basidiomycota > Agaricomycetes > Agaricales > Mycenaceae > Mycena > Mycena olivaceomarginata. The sequence goes on along the minus strand of JARKIC010000576.1, from coordinate 63,668 downwards.
CACTGATTTTAACGTTGCTAAACTATGAGTTGTATGCACAATTATAGATGAAAATCAAGTTTTACGATGTCCCAAGTGTACCCCCAGGTCATCTGGAAATGAGGGGGTCGTGAGGGGTATTGAGGCGGCAGGGGTATTTTGTCGCGGCAGTGAGGGACCACTGAGATGACACTGCCGCGTCATCTCACTCTCTTCATATTCAACTTCCGATCAGTGTAACTTGACGTATCGAAGGCCTCGTGTATATCAACGACACCCCGGACTATTTCAATGGCCTTGTTAAGATACTTGAGTTTCGGACCCAACTCCGGGGAATTTCACACTCCTGGCATTGTATTTGGATGCAGTAATGATGCTAATGCTCACTACCGAGGCCCCAACGACGATCCAAGCCGTCTAGATACCATATATCAAGTTCCCCGAATGCTTAGTTTAGCTTAGTTAGCTCGGATAAATGTCGGAGAAACGGCGCGTCAATTCCCCCACTGCCGCGGCAGTGCGCGGCAGGCGCTCCTGGCCCATCGAGGCTCTCCATTCCAGAAACAATAGCTGGAAATGTTGGAATTGAAACGGCCTTGTCGAATACAACTTTCGTCACGGTCGGTTGAAAAAAATGGTCCATGGCGAACAAAACTGGATTTTTCTTTGCTGCAGTGTTGTCTTGCGTCTTACATCAAGTTCTGCCTGGGTCACACATGAGTTCCTTTTCTGTTTTCTGTGTGTAGTCCAATGAGCTGCGAACTGTGTTGAATTCTGGTCGACTGCAGCGGATCAACGCATGTCCTGGTCGCACCTTGCAAATCTTCGAAGCTTCAACTACGGACTGTGAATCGAACCAGAGTTGGGCTGCATCGTTCAACAGCGTTTCCCAGAAATCACTTACACTTCCGTTGATTCGCCACAATATTCACTACATTCAAGGAGCTCCTCGACTCAGTTTGTCAAGGTGTGGGTAGGCCTGGCAAGGTAGGCGTAGGCAGCTGCGCAGGCTCTGTGTAGCTGAGTCTAGACCTGTCCAGGTGTGTCTAGGTCCTTGTGTAGCCGCCTAAACTCACCTTGCCAGAACCTACACGCACCTTTACAAACTGAGTGTAGGTCCGCGTAGGTCTCAGTTTAGGACCTCCTTGAACGCAGTGAATCTCTTTCTCTGTTTGGACCCCAATCTTGACTTTGACTCAGTATGGCTGCCGGTGCCTTTATTTATTCCCGTATACATCTTTTGCAATTCTTTCGTCGTTTGAGTGCATATCCGAAGCGAAGCGGAGGCACATCTTGTACAGGTTACGCTCATGTGCGCACGGTTCCACATCTGGCTCTACCTCCCCAGCATGTCACGCTCTCGGTGTCTATCAATTTTATGCCAGATGCGGGCGGAAAGCCCTGATGCGAGCTTGTTGTCGTTTTCTTGCTCTACAGCTGAGGCGCAGAGACCAGATTCGTGGTGTCCCGCCGAACCGGCACCGCTAAATTGGGAATAGGATGAGTTTGCGGACAAGTTGAGTCGATTACCGGTACAGGCAACAGCTCAGGTACGCTGTTCAAGCCTCCTTCTGTCGGCTTAGCGCAATGTTGTCTATAGAATGAATGAGGCCTTTATTTATTCGAAAAATGTAGCAAATGTAACGAATCAATTTGCGGTACTTTGAATGCATTGGAAGTAAGGAGCGCTAATCATTGGCGCAGCGGAGTTGGCAGGGAAAATCGCCATTGTTTGTGCACCAGCTGCGAGAAAGCAGGACGAGGTGGATACGCCCCCAATTATGCTAAGGGCGACCCACCGATGAACTCTGAGTCTGACTTGGATTCGGAGCCTTGCGAACCCAAGTTTGATGACGAACAGGAAACACTCGTTTTGAACGAAAAGCGAACGCGGCGACGTGCGTATCCTTTGCCCTCGACTCTGACCTCCTTGTCACCGATTGGACCGCCTCGCCTCGTGAATTTACGAACTCATCAAAAACACACGAGGGGTTCCGCAGGGACGCGCAGCGCCTCCAGAGGGGCGTCGATCGATACAGGAGGCAGTCTTCTGTTACGAAGCTCTCATTCTCCTCCTTCGCCGGGCGGGCTCTTCAACAGACGCCACAGCCAACCCCACGACCTTGGCCGACGTATGGGCTCTCTGTTCAGGACTTCCAGCATACTGACGTTATAATAGGTCTTCTCATCGACTGCGTGCTGATTGTTCGTCCTTCCAGACTTCTAGTAGATGCCCCTGTGAAACGGGGAGAGACTCTAGTTGCTCCCGGCAATAACCACACCACCTCAAGGCACTTTCACGGGCTGTCCGCAACCAGCCACCGAGCCACAACGGATATACCCTGGTCCGAGGGGGAGGTCGGTGAGTGTCTCATTTCTCGTTCGTCGACGTGTCCTCAATCACTACCCAGAAACATTTCTCTTGAAACTCCCCCCGAATCACAGCAACGGTTTGCAACTGAGCGATATAAACAAAATATCGATGATAGTTGGAGTGGACTCTTCCTGGAAGGGCGCCGGCTGGGTGGTTTATAAAATATCCAAGTCCGAAAAACGCCCTACTCTCTATGGATCGTGCACCTTCAGCGCTACAGAACAGAACTACGGACAGCCGAAGAGTGAAGTCTACGGTGTGTTCAGAGCTTTTAAGGCCCCGTTCGGGTGCTCTGCTTGGAACGCATATGCTTTCTGCGTCACATCAGTCACTATACCGGCGATCACCCCGACAGTCAGCTGATGTTTCATCAGGCGACGATCGGCCCACACTACACAGCGTCAAAGAGCCTCTGCTCAGTGCCTTCAACAGGACGCAAACTATTAAAATCCAAAACTGCACCAATTCGAGGCGCTTCTGTACAACATGTGCGCATACAACATCTGATGCAACATAATCAATTTATAATTCAAATACATTATCCTATCGTGCCCAATGAATCATTTAGTGAAGGGCGGGATGAGGCGGGAAGACATCGGGAAGGGCGTGAATAGATGGTGGACAATGAAGGGAGTCTTTGATGAACGTCAGGAAGCATGTCAAAATTGATGGGTCTAGACCGGAGTGACAAGGCCGAGTCACGACGCATATGCGTGTGTACGCATATGCTTGTGTTTTTGCGGGATCTGCGTAGTTAGGCAGAGCACCCGAACGGGGCCTAAAGAACTTTGTCACCGCATTTGGGGAGTCCATTTCCATCTTCATCATGATGCCCTCTTGCTCACTAAAATGCTTAGGGAACCGGATGACGTGCCAAATTCCCCGCTGCTTCGTTGGGTTGCCTGGATCCGCCTTTTCGATTTTGAACCTCATCATGTGCGCGCTGAGGCATTCAAGATGGAGGACGCTCTCTCGTCGACCCCCAGCTCCTACTGATACGAACTACGACGATCAAGACCCCGAGGATTTTCTCGACGCCTTTCTGAATTTGACAGTTAATTCCTTGTCAATCCTGCAGTCGAACAGTGACCTAGCCATTCTCGATCTGTCTTCCGGATTTGCGTACAATCACCGCCTCATTCATTCGCCGTCTACGGCAACAATTCAAGCGCGGAGTCAGCATCGGAGAAGTGGTCAAATTCGATGAAGGCAAGTTGCTAGTCGTCGCATCTTCCGGTCGAACTAATCTTTTCAGTTTCGTGGACTGTCAGGGGAACCCCCGCTTCGGCCGCTTCGGACGGTTTTCCATCCGGACCCGATCCGGATGCTTCGGGCGCTTCGGGCGCTTCGGACACTTTTCCATCCGGACCGGCTCTGGACACTTCAGATGGTTTTCCGCCCAGCGCCCCGGATACTTCTGCGCCCTTCTATCTGACCGCCAAACCACCCGAGTTAGTGATTCCTCATCGTCCCTAGATACTTCGAGCTCATCCACCGAACCTGTTTCGAATGTGCGTCCGAAGAGGAACACCGGTAAGGGCAAGCAAACGTAACTTGAATAGTTGATGTACTTGATATCTCAACATCCATCTCATATGTCATATAAATTTTAGTCTGAGGTCATAGAGACATTGTGGAAGGCTGGAGGGCGGACCGACGCAGAACAAACAAAGAACAAACAGACATTTGTTTGGCGGGGATTGCCAGTCCCCAGTCCTTTGTGGTTACCACTACCGATGCGTTGACAATATCCCGTCAAAACTGACCGTATCAGAGCCAAATATTGCCCGCTTGATATTTCCGCCAAAGTCCGGTGCGCCCGCGCGCGATCGATGCATGCATATGCATATGACATCTGTATGGTGTACCGCCTTCAGCGCACGGACCTACACGTGATCCTCAGTTCTGTATATATAGCCGGCCTTTGGGCTTCTTCTCTTTGTATTGCCTCCGTTGCTTGCAGCGCACCACATTACCCTTACCTCAGTCGGTTACTACCACATACCTGACCCGCTGGGATACAGTAAGTCCTTGTCCCCTCATAGTTCCCGACCGACTCATCCACTGTATGTAGTCTCTATTTCTTTGTCTACAATTCCGACCATGCATCAGGAGGGCATACATTATCCAATGGCCATGGAGATGCTCTCGCCATTCTCGTGGACGCAGGCTTCCGGGGACCGTTTCTTCCCGATCTCACAGGCCCAAGTCGCCCAATGGCGGGAAAATACCCACGCGCTGCTGGAGGAAATATTTTTGGGCCGGAGGGACGACGAAGACGACGAGGAGGAGGGGGAGGCAATGGCGTATCAGGTTGCGGGGATCCTGAGTGTTCCGAACGGAACGGTATTTTATGTTGCTTTCGTCGGCGAAGATGAGGCGATCGGAGAGAACAGCGAGTCGTTCTTCGAGTTGCTGGGCAGATCGCAACGTGTTGGCCCTTCCAACCTTCCAGTCCGGAGTAAACTTCTTGCTTGTTCATAACTTGACGTCATTCTCTTAACAAAATTTTGCAGAGAATAATGACTCCAGCGACATCATCCACACAAAGCGTAAATCGAGCCTTGAACCAGAAGGAAATGAGCCAATGCAGGCGAATACTGGCGAAATTTTGAAAGGCGGGGAATCAAACACCGAAGGAACCGGCTCCAGTTAATCGCCCGTAGTTATATTCCACAAAAAGTGTATGATGGTTGATAAAATTAGGAGAGATACAGAGAGCGGAGTATGAGCCGCTACTGTGGAATTTCTTTCAAATCAACAGTCACCCGTCACGCACCCATCACTGTCGATCTGAACGAAATACCCCAGTTGTCGCAGTAGGCTCCAATGAAACAGAATAATGTTACAATATATATTGCCCCGAGAGATGCGCACTTTTACAAACATAATTCTTTTGCAGCACCAAAGGTATATATGTATACGCTAATTACAACCTCGACCGTCCAAAATTCTGGCTGGGATTGCATTATTTTTGGCGGTCACTGGAAAAAGTATCAATCCCGTCAGTCATTACGCGGGGCCATGTGACTGTAAACAACGCCGTCGGTTAGAGCTGCCCGGATGTTTGCCACCTAATTATACACAGTTGGTAGTAGTTTTCCAACAGGATATCACCGCAAATCACTTAAAGATAGGCGACATAACAGCGAAGAGTGTAATCTGAAACCTAGAAGGTAAGTCAAGGAGCGTTGCTATTGTCAACATTGCCACACACGGCTCAGTGCAGATACAGCACTGGCAAGTTGAGGTACCCAACGTAGTACGGGTAAGAAGAGGCTTGCAGGATTCTTGAAACTTGAAGGTGAAGCATGAGAAGCCTTTGGCACAGCTAGATCCGAGACACGAGACTTGCCCTTGGAGCACATAGACAAGAGCCAGAGAGGGTGGTTTGAGGCTAAAAAGGAACAGTAGGGCTTGATGCGCTCGGCTTGGAAGGTGTTGAAGGGCGGGGGCGAGTGGGAGGTGGAGGAGAGACGTGGCAGCACGTGGCATATTTTTGCGGCAATGAGAAAATGAATTGGGCTCAGATAATTTCGAGAACAAATGGGAAATGGGCGATCGAGTCTAATATAAACATGGCAGTCGGTAACGAGCGAGGGGTCACATGTCATACAGGATAGCCATCAATGTCTGCACTATCCAACGCTCACCGCTTCTTGATCGTGGCACGCGCTTCGAACGCCAAGTTGTAATTTTAGTTTAGGTTGAAATTCACACAAAATTATACACAATCGATGGCGATAAATACTCGTGGTCACATAAAGTGTTGGCGTATGGGTATTTTGGCCTTTCTGGCTTGCCAGAACATACCCCTGGTCAAAATCAAATATGAGGGGCTAGAGGAGGTCGATTCCAATATTTCTGAGTCTTTAATCGCATCAAAATATTTTGATGTGGCGTCAATAGCGCCTAAACAAGAAATCACCGGTTTTTTAACTCAACGTGTGAATTTTTTCAGGATAATCCAAAGGGCCAAAATTAAGTCCAAGGGGTGCTAAAGAATGCCCCACTTTGAATTAGATAAAAACATCCAGCCAATATCGAGCTAGAGCGCTCGCAAAATGGTCATTTTGCCCCATTTTGGGCCATTTCATTCCTTTCTCGTCGAAAATGACGGTTTTGCAAGCGCTCTAGTTCAATATTGGCTGTATATTTTTCCTTGACCCAAAGTGCGAATTTGTTTAGCACACCTTGGACTTCATTCTGGCCTTTTCGGATTGTGTTGAAAAAATTCACACGTTGAGTTGAAAAATCGGTGATTTCTTGTTTACGGTATATCAAAATATTTTGATGCGATCAAATATTGCGACACATTGGCGTCGGTGTCCTCTAGCCCCTCTTACTTGAGTTTGGACAGGAATCAGCTCTGGTGATCGAGAAATGTTCAAGAACCCATGTATGTCTCATTGTCTACGCCATACTCGTACCCTCCTGCCCACCGACTGTAATCCCTCACTATACGAGTTTCTCAATCGTGGCTTCTCCTCTTCCTCTTCTCTCTCTTACTTATAAAAGTGTTACTTTACATAGAATCACTTACGTATGACTTGGGATTGGGTCTCTTCGAGGCGGGTGCTGAACCTTTAGGTAGGGGGTAAACACTAAGTCAACATTCTCACAATATACACACCATACCAGCTTTTTAGCCTGAGGTTCAACAAATTATTTCTTGATTTGAAGAGCTTGAATCCATTACATTGGATAAGGCACAATGTGGAAATACTACCATTCTCTAATGCAATGAACATGTTATCTGTACAAGTGGATAAGCAATTGAGAAGTATGCGGGTTCAGTGCCCAAAAATTGGCAGAATTGCCAATGGAACTTCAGATCCACAAAATATGAGGGCTTCCACACTGGGGCATGATCCCTGCTTTACGACCGTTTAATCTGTTGCACCGACCTGTTTTCTAGAGGTCAAGCCATTGGCCTGGACTAGTGAAAGTCGCAAACAAATGGGGCATTTTCTTTTGCAAGCAGCCGTTGTATCTGAATTGATAAGGCAAAAGCTGTCCATCTGAGTGAGAATTATGCAAAAAAGTCTTGTCAAGTTGTCCTGTCCCCCTTCTAGGCATAAGCATGACGACACAAAGATCGAGTCAAATAATAGTAACTACTGAGGGAAACTGGAGTTCTGAGCGGGTAAACCATTCAATAGATGATAATGGTCCTGTTTGCCAGAAAAATTGGGGGAGAGACTTGAAAAATGCTGTTGACCTGTGCAACTCGGAGACCCGAATTGAAACTTTGTTTTGACCCACTGTCAGAACCTCTACAATCCAGGTCACAAAGTTGAACCAGTGACCCAGTTACCAGTCCAAGGCAGACACCAGGTCAGAAGCCAGAGAAGCGGTCACAGAAAAAATTATTTAAGAACGTAGACACATGTCGCCTAACATCACATGAAGCATCAGGAGCCCAGAGGCTTAGAGTTGTATACGGAGCTCAGAATCAATCACCCATTCCAGAGAAACATGGCGGGTTCAAGTTGTGTGGCATGGCTGTTGAACCCAGTGGATACAGCACATCACAGTAGCCAGAGGACATGGAGGAGGGAGCAATTCAGCATGCGAGGTATTGTTTGACCACAAGTTCAAGTTCAATTTACCCGAGAAGGCCGAGGAATATTATTTCGATTTATGGTGCACATCACGAATCTTCCGGTGGTGTGACCTGTGACTGAACTTGTGGTTGAACTGGTACAGTACAATGCACAGGTATGTTGCTGCCTCTGTCAGACTAGAAGCAGAGACGAAAGCAAGGAGTGTGGGCTCGAAGTATCTACAGTGCACAACATGACTTCTCTGCACGTGTTTTTCGGGGTCGAAGATTTTTTGTGATTTACTTCCGATTTTCTGGGCCACGAAACCGGCCAAAAGAATGCGATTGAGCACAAAAACTAATTTTTTCCCACGGTGTTTCACTTTTTCATCGGCCGGAGAGTTTTTTTTTGTGTGTACCTAAATGGGGCTTCGGCCAAGCACTGCCAACATCTATCACCAGACCACGTCAGTGAGACACGCAGCTGCCGACCGCGAAGCTGCAAAGCAAGACAAACCCTGCCCTTCCAAAATGTGTCTCAAGATGATGTGTCAATTGTTACTGACCTGAGCTACACGGAGCATGACTCGAAGACGAATGACAGCGAGCCTGAGGCTACATCCCAGAGCCTTCAAGCAGTGAGTCCTGATACACCGGTATTTCTGCCACTACTGGTGATACATGGATGCGTACCGGTCAGCTCCCATCTTGGTCTTTATTGTGTTCATGGAAAATGTATTAGACTCAATTGAATCTCAAACAAGCAGCATTTGCTGTAAAAACCTACAGTTCACACCGTCAAATTCCTGCCAGCCTCAAGGCCAGACTATTGCGCGCGCGAGCCGCACATGATTTAACCCTACCCAAAAGGGGAATTGATCCGATCATTAGGGTTTGTTTCACTTTTTTGGTAGCCAAAAAGTAAAAAGTTTACCGTTCGTCCCACCAAGCGCACAATGGATTCTTCTACCTTGATAGTATTGTTTTAATGTGCTTTTGTGTCCATTGAAGTAGACCAAAAAATGTGGTTAGGCATCGAAAGTTTTTGTTTGTTTACTGCCAAAAGCGGAACCGTGATGTGATGTTACGCACTGTACTCGGCTTGAAAATGATCAATAAGCTTGATTGACTAATCGACGGATACTGTTCCGAACATAAAGCAGAAATGACTAATCACAGAAAATCGAACTTGGAGAATCTCTTTGGTTCCAGGGGATGAAATGGGCTTGCACCAGGGGATTCAGGTGGGTAAGAAGTTGAAAAACATATCCTGGCATCCTGATTTATTTCTACGTCTTACCCCACTTTCTTTCGATTTATTTTCGCGATGACCAATGTTGCATGACTAAATCCTTGTTTGTACATGTAGCAAAAGCTACCGAAATCTAAGTTCCCCTGGGTAGCCAAACCTAAAGGTTCAGCAATCATATATACCCCAGCAGGGTACATCTAGTGTACCGCGTGTAGTGCCGCCTAACCTTATAGCCAGGTATGGCTTAATAGAACTCAAGTTCAAGTTCAAGTTCAAGGGAGCATTCTAAAACATCTAGTTTCAGCAACGTTTTCGAGGCCCGCGCTTGCCCTTCGGGTCCTGCACCTTCGGCTGCTTGCGGGTCTTCGTGGTAGCGGATTTCTTCTTCGCAGCCGTTTCGCAGCTGCACTGGCCTTTTCGAGCTTGTTCAGAGCGGAACGGTCGCGCTTCGACGCATTCACCTTGAGATACCCGTACTGGGACGGGACTGGGAGCCAATCCATCTTGTACGCACGGGTCCGCCTGTTTTTGATGAACTGCTTGACGAGCTCCTCTGTCGCCCAGTCGTTGTGGAAATCGGCAAGGTATGGGTGTCTCTCACGATGGACAAGGATTGTGGGTAAGGAATTGTTATCTGACAGTCAGGATCGCTCACCACGTCAAACAGTGTCGCCTTCTGCTGGATGGGAATTTTCTTCCAGGGTAGCTCCCAGTCGATGCACGCATTGAGGACAAGATAACGGACATTGCGCTTCGACATTAAGTGGTAAGCTGCAGCTTTAAAAGTCTCTAGAACTGCGCACCTGAATGGATTTGTACTGTTCATAGTCTTCCTGGCTGCCGCCCAGTCCCATCGCTTTCTGGATACAGTACTAAAATCCATCCCGGCGGTACCTGCAGGGCGGGGGATCAGAGCATGTGCATGGTATGGCAGGGATGTGGCCTCGGTTTGCGCGTTCTTCTTGAATATTCACTGTCAACTCATCGACGACATTGCGTAGGAATACTTTTCTGAGGTGAATCCACTGCGGAAAGTTTTGCGGCGAAATGCACGTCCCGCAAAATTTTTTAATTACAAAGAACCTGAGTACGAGATATACGCCTTCCATGCTCGCGTTGCCATGGAGGACGGACAAAGTAACCTACCCGATATGTCTCCGCCGGTTCTGTGACGATTTGACTCATCCGACTGTAGATCCGCCCAGTACAGAGGTTTGGGCTGCGCCCCTGGACCCATACTGAGCCCTATTGACCGTCCACGGATCGACGACCTTTTCTGATCCCTTCGAAATCATATGCTGCCCTTTACTTTTCACAACTACATTTGTACCGCTGTTTTGAAAGAAAATGAAATTCAACCTGATATCTGATGTTGCCGCGACTCTAAGCGCGAGGATGCTCATGTGGGGGCCCGGAAACCGCTGCCCCCGGGGACGCAAACGTCTCATTGAGCTGCTCCTGCGGAAGAAAAACTGGGTGCGGCCCACTATTGCGGAAATCGCGACTGCGACCCACCCAGCATGTTTGCAACAATGCAGATTCCATCCTCAATTGGTATATTGGGGTACATTGCAACAACATCACCGGATACGAGCCAAATTTCCTTCTCGGTTGGTATACGAACATCGAGAATATCTCGACAGAACTCTTTGAGTCCGGAAGGACCCAAGGAAACCGTTTCAACGGCTGGATACGACAGTCTACCCATGCAGAGGCATTTGCCAACAAAGTGTCAAATGTTGGACATCGTATACCAACATCGAGAATATCTCGACAGAACTCTTTGAGTCCGGAAGGACCCAAGGAAACCGTTTCAACGGCTGGATACGACAGTCTACCCATGCAGAGGCATTTGCCAACAAAGTGTCAAATGTTGGACAATTGGCCGAGCAGATGCAGGGAATTTATGTATCTTGGGTAAGACTTTTAGAACCGGACTTCTCGTGATCTGGTTGTCAACCGGATCCTGAAGCCACTTGAATTGCTGTGTTGTCAGGAGGTGCTCTGATGTCAACAGGATTGCCTCTGGGGTTTTCCAAAGTGCAATGTGGTCTGTTTCATCTTCGATATAAAAGGGATTTATGAGCAGTTTCCAGGCTGCATCATAGTACCACTCTGCTGTTACCAAGCAGAGGCCAAGACTTTTATCCGATGGCACAGCAATTACTTGCTCATCTTCAAGAATCTTTAAGAGTTTGGTAAATTCTCTTGGATGAATGATCATGCACTGTACGGTCGAATATAAAAAATGTCTCCCTCCAGACTACGACTCTACTGAAGATTCGGTCGCGCAGGACAGGCATTGAGCGGTGCGGGATTGCCGGAAATTATACTTTTCATAGTTGCGAGGCCTATGGGACATTTAGAGGATCAAGCTGAGTACATTCGATGACACGAGCCAGAATCTCTGTTACTTGGCGAATTTTTGCCGTTCATCCCTTGATACCTCCCAAATATATCCCGAAACTCATAGAATGGAAGTACACATGTTTTAAATACATACGTGGTCGAAACAAAGGGCCAGGACGCAACTTGAAGGAAGGTTGCGAAAGTGCGAGATCAGAAGACGTTCAGGGGCTATAATATGTAAACACGTCCAATAGAGGCCCTAGGACGCAGTCAAGACTGATGTAACAGAGGGAGGCAGGTAGGTAGGTAGGTAGCATTACACGGCACGGTCGGAATCACGAACACCAGTTTCCAGGAATTATCCCGGTGTACAAAGCAAGTAAATATACACCATTGCCCCTGGACCACTCCTTGCCCACCAAGCCCCATAACGCAGATCCCACACTGGGCCACAGGTTTCCCCGTGTCCCACGGTAGACCCCGGACAACAAAAAGCAGCAGAACAATTAATCCAGTTGCACCACTTCACCGGAACAAAACTTCTTCAACCAGTCATATCCGAATCTCCGAATCGGACAAGTAAATGGAAAATCAGAGTCACTTATACCCCATTGTGCAGTTATGTTAACAGACAGCTAAATGTATGGAGAGAAGTGTACAGTAGCCCTTCTGTGCTACCAAAATCTCTTCATGAACCGGGCTGTGTACAGTCCAAGCCGTCTTAACCCATAGCTGTCATAACCCATAATAACCCATAGGCCATACTTTTTTCGGGGACTTTTCCTCATTTTTTGGCAGGGATAACCCATAAATCTGCAGTAACCCATACTCTGAGGCGTCCACCAGCCCCTATGGGTGAAGACAGCTTTGACTGTATTAACAGTGTGTGCTGCCAAGGGTTTGCCCCTGTCCATTTCTTCTATCCTCCCGGAGCATCTTTGCTGGAAGAGCCAACTGAACACTCGCACTTTCCTTCTCATCGATTGTGAATTAATCCGGGCACTATGGGCCTGAAACTATTTTTCTTATGAAAGTTCACCTTCTTGGCTACAATCTTCTCCTAAAAAGTGAGGCAATCCGGCCGAGATTGGCGCGTTCAGAATTGATACAAGATCACATACGCGATCCTTCTTCAGTGCGCGGAGTTGACCACATCAGGAAGAAGGACCTGCCTTCTAAGCCAAGGTTGGGAAAAAAGCCGCTGCTCCCGGCCGTAGATGACAAGGAAGACGACGTCGAGGAGGAGCCGATGGATGAGGATGATGTGTGACATCACGATATCCAAGGAACCTGAAGTGTGACTCTTCGCCTGTCGACGGCAATTTTCAATCTGGCTACATTCTACATCATTAATTCGTGAGATTCTACAGTAGTATAGCTCATTATATGTTCTAGTATCTGTAAACTTAAATTCAGGGACTCGGCAGTGGAAACATCAAAGTGAGCTGAAACAGAAACGTTCCGGAAAATACAGCGAACGCTTGTCAGTGGTGTCAAAGGACTTCCTACGTGCCTCCATGAATAAATTAAGATAGACCGAAATCACACCCTCGATCAAAAAATGATTTAAACCCGGATTTTCACGGCAGGAAAAACACAATGGCTGCCTCTGATATGTTGAGAGAGGTTTCTTCCTGAATTGTAAACAATGGATTTGCCCGGAGTCGCAGAATCTTTCGGAGGTACACCCACACTGCGGATAGGGGAAGCACTTTAAATTAGTACCCCGCGGCACCTGAAAACCAGTGCCCAAAAGCACTCAAAATTAGTACCCACATCCCATATATTAGTACCTCAAAGCACTAATATATAGTAGTACTTGTGCTCATTTTTTCACTTATTGAATCAAGGGGCGTCCGATCTTGTTATCGGACCCATTATCAACAGCACATGCCGCTGGAGCCCTTCCATATCGGGATGCAGTGCAGGTCCCGCGCCGTGCTATTTATATTCTAGCATTGATAATTAGCATGATAGCTATGCTAGAATTCAATCCTCGATCTCCCAGTCCTCATTTTCCGACTCCACCATCACTGCGTTGAGGCCCTCCGTAGACAGACCTCGGTCTACCTCTGTCTACACCGCCATTTGGTGGAAATGTTTTAAAAATGTTTGGCGGATGATGTTGGTGGATGTCAATTCGGCCATCATCAAATGTTCTCGGATACATCGACAAAATAGAAGAATGTCACAATGTTGGGACCAATGTTAGGCAGATATCTGTTGCACATTTTATAACATCGCAGGGTTTTCAATCCGTAATATAATAATGTATATTCAATGAACCAAATTTGCATAATTACCTAGTACATACAACAGGAAATATATAAGCCAACGCCATGCTAGCAAAGCACTTCCAACCTCGTGACCCCGGAGTGGACTGCGAAAAAGACAATACATATCAGCGAGGCCAAAAAGCAGGCTCGGTAAGACTTACCCAAATATCGAAACACAGGGAATCCCGGTAAAGATGTTCAGAACTACAATGGTGTACGGCTTTTGGGCCTGAGAACCGAACAACAGCTAACTTCAGCTTGACGCACGATATATTGACAGCTTGATATTTGACGGCCCGAAAACAAAACAGCGGCAAGTATTTGGAAGGCAGAGAGTTTGATCACCAGAACAATGGGCGTAACTTGACGATGATGGGACCTTGAAGCACCGAAAGTTTGAAGAGAGGGAGATTTGACAAGGAACTTGATGATATACATTTGCGCATCACCAAAGGAACCGGATAGGGTCACAGGCAATCTGCAGAGACAGCAGCAGCTTAAAAAGGGAGGGACTGCCTCAAGATTGGCCAGCAGATGGTAAGAACGGGCTGGGCCAAAGGGGTTGACGGTTGTGGTGCGCGCAAGGCTGCGAACCGCAGTTTTTTCAAGGATTGCCAGAGCGGCTTGGTACTTGCATGAAAAGCGGGCCGTTGGGAGACTGATCATTGCGTGCTATCCATCGCTGAAGGGAGGGATGGCGAGATGGGAAAGGAAGGGAGACGTGTTGGATGTTGGAGACGTGTCATTCCGTTTCTATACATTAAGAGACGATGAACACAGCCTCTTTGATAAGTCACGGGAATTTTGACAGAAAGTCACGAGAAGTTTCCCACGGAGGCGCCGCGCGCCGCGAGCGTTAGCGAGCGGCAGTGTGGCGCCGGAGGGCTCGGAATCCGCCGTGTCTGTATGGAACTGGGAATCCGCCGTGTCTGCCGCCCGTGGCGAAGACACGGGTGCCTAAATCTAGTCTATACATTAAGAGACGATGAACACAGCCTCTTTGATAAGTCACGGGAATTTTGACAGAAAGTCACGAGAAGTTTCCCACGGAGGCGCCGCGCGCCGCGAGCGTTAGCGAGCGGCAGTGTGGCGCCGGAGGGCTCGGAATCCGCCGTGTCTGTATGGAACTGGGAATCCGCCGTGTCTGCCGCCCGTGGCGAAGACACGGGTGCCTAAATCTACTGTAGCATTTTATTCAGTTCGTACCGGCCTGTGACCTGTGACCCAAAAGTACGAAAGTCAGTTTTCGTACTTGGCCTCGGGACACCGTGACATCCCCAAAATTTTCGTACATACTTTCGTCGGAAAGCACCAGGAAAATTCTAAATTGCATGTACCAGAGTTGATACACTGTAAAAAAGATTAGAATTGTCCAAACCGCTGAAATCGTACTTGGATTGAACACCCCAATGAGCCCCTATGCCCAAAGCTGTCAACAAGAGCAGCTCGTGCGAACGCCACGGCGCGCGCAACCGTGTAAGCCGAAATTTCGATTTTTTGGGGCAATTTTCAGCAACTTCGTGACATTCTGGCGGTTTTCGTACTCGACCCCAGTGACCCGTGACATGCACGAAAATTTTCGTATTTTTGAAGCCCTGTGACGCGTGACGTACGAACTGAATAAAATGCTACAGTAGTGTTGATCAACCAACAATCCCGCCATCTCACGTGCTCGCGGAGTTTGAAATGGACTTGGCAACGGATGGAATGAAATGGAGAAATTATTGCTGGTTATATAATTAGCCCTCTCCCCGGAAAACCCCGTTGAATGTCCAATAATGTTTGCTGATTACTCGGTGCTACCAGTCTGCACGGCAATCAGATATTTGGTGGCCGGTGACGGACAAAATAACAGTATGCCTTGTGGTCATTAGGGAACATAATGTGTAACAATCAATCCTCGCGAATCCTTTCCGGTCATCGTACATCCTGACAGATCACCATCAATCCTAACTGAACATTGCCAGTCATAGTCAGATCCTAACAACATCCCGGCCAATCCTAATCTTTGGGATCCTGACATTGTCATTGCAGATCAACACCATCCTAAGGCATCCTAATTTTTCACAGTTCACCGTTGTTAATGATAATCCCAACCTGTCCTGATGATTCCTTACGGGTCCTGATTTGAGTCGCATGTGATAACATTTTCGGCCCGGTCGGACACTTTCCATTAAGTACCCTCCGACCAAATCAATCTCTCAGAATCTCCCTTCTGCTCCTCACCGCCACTGATGGACGCCGAAGTGAGGCTCAACAACCTGCGGGAAGCATACCACACACTCAATGACGATGTCCTGTCTGCTTTGCATGTTATGGTGGGAGACCCACCCAGATTGAGCGCTGTCCGGGACCGTGCTTTGACTCTAGCTTCTGCTGCTGAATTGATACATGGGCATCTATTTCTTGGACATCTACTCATTTTTCTCAGCACCAGAATGTCTTCCCTCCCGCCGAATATAGCTTGTTACAGACCTCCATCTCCGACATGATCACGGCACTCGACCTTGCCTGTTACGAATCCCTTGATCCGCCTGATGCCCCCCAGCTGGTTGTGGCTCGGCGTGTTCGCACCGGCCGATGCGGCCGTCCACGGGTTGAGATTGACCCACAGTTTCTGAGGGCTGCACTTGACCTTCGGGGCCCCACGGGTATCGCACCTGAGATTGGGGTGTGTTCGCGTACTGTTCGCCGTTCAGCTTTGCGGCTTGGGCTTGCGCAACCGGGACCACCGGTATTCCAACGTCGAACCAATGCAATCGGAGCCGTTGAGGTAGTGCATACCTCGACCACACCGCCGGTGTCTATGGTCTCAGACGCCGATCTTGATTAACTGGTGGCTTCCATATTGGAGGTCTTTCCTCAGTTTGGCCGGCGCATGATTAGGGGTCACCTGAGGGCTCAAGGATATCGTGTTCCCCGCGAGCGGATCACTTATTCGTACGCTCACGATAGCGCAACTCGGTAGCGCCCTCCGAACTGCGCCTCAGAGCCTGCAGTTGGGGCCCGAGCAGTACTGTATTGAACTGTTGTCGAGGGACTCGGGCGCCGGCATTTGGGGTCATAACGTGGTTCGCCACAACTCGGATATTTGCAGCACTCAAGATCTGCAAAGGGTCCGGTGTACGCCATACACGAGTTGATGCACATGTCGTGTGTGACATATACGACGCCGGTAAGATCGCTGACCAGCTTTTTCACGGAGTGGTGAGATAGGATGGGGTTATCAGGGTAGCGACGCAGAAGGGCGTCTCGGACAGAGTTGTAAGTCTGCTCAGAAGTGTTGCTGACAGCCAAAAAAACGTCGATAGATAACCGCTCGTCTGGATCGAGAGTGGGAGGTTCCTGTAGAGGATTCCGCAACTGATGCAGTACGTCGGGGTCAAGCTTCTCTTCCTCGGCGTCTAGTGAGGCATTTCGGAGGGCGCGAATAAATTCATTTGTGATTTGGACTCTTCTAGGCTCGACTCGGACATGTGAGGTTCAGCGAGAGGGTGATCGGATGGCGAGGGTGCTCTCGGCATGTCCTCATCTCGGGGGTCAGGGTCGCCATGGGATGATCTTGGTTGAGCGCGGGGTTGGGAGGATCAGACTGACGCTATAATAAATCAGATACAGAAATGGGTAGGGAAGCAAAACCCTTACAGTCAAAATGTGATTAGGATCATCCATAGAAGGGGAGAGACGCGAGGTCGAGGGTGTCGGGTTCTATCAAATTGTTTGCACACATTGAAAAGTTGAATACTGAGTACGTCTTATGTTCGTTCAAATACCCGTGTCACTGAAATTACTTCCAGAAGGCCGTGCAACGTGCAAATGGGGTCCCCTCGTTCGTCGCCAAGTACGGCCTGACGACAGAGGCTGTCAAGCAGATACTCCACGAGCAGCACATATCGGATGAAGAGACGGGACCGGAAGATTCTGATGAAACCAGTAAGGCGGTGTGGAGGACTAAGATGATTTACGAGGCCGGCTATGAGGGTAATTCTGACGATGTACTGGCCAGGATTGAATTTGTGGAGGTTGTGAGTACCCCGTGGCGCTCGGAAGAGGTGAGTTCCCAGCCCTCTATCAAGTCAGTGAATTACTCAATGTGTTCTCAGATGTCGCAGCCTTTGCACGAACTGTCCGAGATGGCGTTCAAGCTCCTCCCCATTCGCGACAAGAAGAAGATTCATTATGTCCGTGTCCGCACCGCCGTGTGTCGGCCCGCATCCCCGACGACGCACCGTACAATTTCGGAATCAACCAGCTGTGGCTCGATGCAAATAAAAATCACCCAGATCGTGTTCATCTTCTCAGCGACTTCGCGACGACACGGATCCGCAAGACACGGCATCTTACGATTATTTCACGACATCTCCTGACAATTTCCTAAGATTAATGTGCCACATTTGGGTCGACCATCCAGCTGTAACAAATGCAGCCCCTCATTATACGCTTTACAGCTTGCTGGATGATTAAGAGAGCACGAGAATGAATAGATTTGAGATGTGTATTGGAAGACAAATATTTAAACCGGGCCCAGAGCTCTTGAAGCAACTCGGCCATCCTCCCATTCCCCAGCTTCGCATCAGTTGTGGCCCTACTTACATGAAACGAGATAAGCCGTCGCCTCGCTCCGGCAGTATCAAAATTGCAGTCTATTCTGCCGGTTGAATACGCTGTACCGAGCCCTTGCAAAAGCGGTGCTAGAATACGCGTTTCAAAAATGTAAAGTGCCAATGTAGTGCAGTGGCTTGGCAGCTTCTCATTCTTGACAGAGGCGGTGCTGTATTTGCGCCGGGCCGACTCAATAGTGTCGGGAATTCCCGCAACACACTGCGTGTTACTAACTTATTTGGTATTGTGCTGGCAAAACATGACATTTTATTGAGAGCGATTTCCTTCGGTTTTAATTCGTGGTGATTGCCAGCGCGATTCTGAACACTCAATTACCGCTCTTTGCGGAACTTAGGGCTCGAACGAAAATTTTTCTTTTTGGTACATTTTATTATCCCTTTTGCCAGGACAGCTGCCCTGCGCTCAATTCATGGCTGTTGCTTCGGGACCTAGCCCGTTCGATTCGCCTTTGAAATGCGCAACGAGCGGTCTCCTCGGATTCTCCACCCGACCTCCATGGCACATTTCCAGGACACTTTTTCCGGCCTCAGTTTTGGGCCATTGATCCTCGTGGGTGACGTGGACGCGTCATCTGATGCGCGGCGTCGCAGGCCGGGTGGCGCTGGTAAGCTGTAAACTGCGCGAGCAAAGTCAGACTCGAGAGGGGAAGGGAGCAGGAGCGACGGATGACGACGTGCCAACGGCGTGCACCACGGGAGAGTTTACAGCAACAATTGCAATGGAAACAAGCCCCGGCGTATTGTACGTCAAGAGTTCAGGGTCACCCCTGCATCCCGACACATTCGGTCCCCGAATCCCGTCCCGTCCCAGAGGGGACTGGATCCGAGGTCCATATCACAACACGGCGCGCCATGTTGTTCTCGGTAAGCCCGGATTTATCATTAGTTCGCCTATCACCTGTTTACAGCCAATGTCGGTACCAAAGGCATGGACGAGAATTTTCCTGTTTGGGATGTGTTCAAAGAACTGTTGAGAACTCCGTCAGTGCTGAATGAATTTACATGAGACGCACCTAGATCTGTCGGGCTAATTCATGCGCAATTAGTGATAGAAAGGAATTTGTGAAAATATTATGTATTGGGTAATCTGTGGTTTCGGGCTGTTTTCGGGCTGAATGCCGTGTAGCAGGCCTAGAACATGTCCCAGTGACCTAATATTTTGGTACGAACAAATATATGCCTGGAAAAAACATGTCATAGAGCCAGAATTATATAAAATCAATAGATCAATGCAATCCGTACAATATTTCTGAATGCCAAAGCTGCCAAATTTCTCCAATGCAGCTACAGGAGTATAACCAAATTATCCGTACTTCTTGTTCTATGACATGTTTTGCCAGATATATATGTTGTCCGTCCCAAAATATTAGGCTACTGGCACAGGTGTCATATGGTTTAAACGGTGGCATATCTTCATGAAATTTCTCAAGCATGATGGCGATAACGCTAAGATGACATTTGATTAGATTGTGAGCGCACCAGTCGGTAACAAGTACAAAACGGGGAAGTTGAAGATTGAAAAGTGCTCTGCACGTTGAATGTAGTGCATAGGATGTCAAATTTGTACCCTATCCAAGGATAAAACAAACTTCGATTTATTTTCCTGAAACAATTGTGAGTACATGTTCAATGTACATTGTGCAAAGCAACATGTAAATAATTTTTGACAATAAATACCGTCATACATCTGCCACCTTTGCCTACAGCAAAGTGCTTGCACAAAGAATTGCCGTCACCAGGCAGCCTGGGTAACAAGTCTACCCAGTCCCTGCAGGTGTGCAAATCCCACAGTTGATCTGTACTGTTAAGCTGCACGGTTCAGTTGACCGTTGCCTAATTGGAAGTGTTTAATCCAACACCTCGCTTGTTAAATCATCCCGGACTATGACCTTAGATAGCTGCTCCCTTCGAACATGACGTTCCAGCAAATTTAACCACCGGCGAACGGAAGATAATGAGAGACACCTCAGTGGGTATGGATTTTTTCCCAGAATTCATTCAGTTCATCAGAGCTGTTTTCTTCGGGAAAGGACATGCCAGCTGCATTAAGCCACAGAAAGGCGAAAAACCTTCTGAGAGCGAGCAATAAATTGAACCAGTCTGTTACATGTTCGAACATCATACTTTCCGCGAGCGGCTGTAAGAACTCGGTTGAAGCAGATAGACTGTTCACTTGCGGCCCCCTATCGGAAGGGCCCGATAGAAGACCCTCCAGCTTTAGCCCTCTATCTCCTTACAGCTGTTTGCGGAACTTAGGGCGCGGCTGTTTTTTTTTTTTTTTTGTAGTGGTTTTCGGCAGGACAGCTGCTGCGGGTGCAATTCTCATCCGTTTCCCTTATGAGTATGCTCAATCTATTAGGAATTCCGATGCGCAGTTTTCTGCGTCTTCAGATTTTTTGTTTGTTCTACAATCAAATTTATGGCTCAAGTGCGCATATTTTGGGTTATTTCTGGGCAGGACAGCTCTAGGATGAGCATTTCAACCCCGATTGCCCTAGATTTTTTATATGGTCGACTTCTATGTATAATCTAGTTCCTGAAATACCGGGATAGTGAATATAACTCTTGGTTTCAATCTAGTGGTCAGGAAATATTGGATAGATTGAATCTCCATCAGCTTGCTGTTTTAATATGGTAGCCTGGAATCGTAGAGAGGTTCAATTCACTATCCCGGTATTTCAGGAACTATATTATACATAGAAGTCGACCATATAAAAAATCTAGGGCAATCGGGGTTGAAATGCTCATCCTAGAGCTGTCCTGCCCAGAAATAACCCAAAATATGCGCACTTGAGCCATAAATTTGATTGTAGAACAAAACAAAAAATCTGAAGACGCAGAAAACTGCGCATCGGAATTCCTAATAGATTGAGCATACTCATAAGGTAAACGGATGAGAATTGCACCCGCAGCAGCTGTCCTGCCGAAAACCACTGAAAAAAAAAAAAAAAAACAGCCGCGCCCTAAGTTCCGCAAACAGCTGTAAACATATTGGGGCAACAACTCACCGACCCGTAAACTCGCTTGCAGTCGGCACTTTGACGCGGTTGAAATTGGATGCATCATTCAATAACTCCTACCATAGGTATTTATTCGGTGCTTTTCTTCCAGGCCTGCCGAGTGCCGTGCACAAGGCGGAGACCAGCACTAATATGAAGTGCTCCCGCTGTTGCAGTGATACACGCTCAACCAGTCAGAATTTCCCCCAGAACACGGATTATTAGACCGGCGCTGGATGGGATGCCACGTGGGGTTGTAAGCCGATGAAAGGGAAAGGAATACATGCCCTTCGAGACGGCGTTTGCACTGCGTTGGGACTGATTGAATCCCAGACGGGTTTGTATACAATAAATTCGGCCAGACATTCTTGCAAGTAATCTACTTGATGAACGATGATTCCACCTTGTTTTACAGCTGTTTACGGAACTTAGGGCGCGGCCCGTTTTTTTTCGAATTTTGCGTCGGATGGCTGATATCAATTCTCAACCGTTTTCCTTGAGAATATGCTCATTGTGTTAGCATTGAAAATCCGGAGGGCATGGCATCTTACAGTTTTTTATTAGTCCCCCGAGATGACCTAATAGCTCAGATTCGACTGTTTTTCAGTAGGATGGTTCACATGCCAGATATAATAGTCCAAATGATCCAGTTTTTGATATGTTGTATCTGAGAGTATTCTGGAGGACAGGAGATACCGGAATCTTTTTTATGACTTGTACTCTCCCAGAGATTTGGTGGGAGGCAATTGTGTTTATCATCATGTACAATATATCAAAAGTAAAGGTCATATGAAAAATAGGCTCGTTGACGAGAGACCAAGCACCCAATCACAACCTTGATTTAAGTTCCCTCAGGCGTAATTTGGATGAAAACAGGTAAAAATATGTCCAGCGGTAAATCATTCTTGCGCAATTCTTCCAAGTGACCCCCCATGTTTAACTCATGCGAAACTGTCTATCTCTAATGTTTCAAAGTCCGAGTCCATCATTCAAACGAAGAAGCACGGCATCTGTCACCAAGCCGCCCAGAATAATCTGGCCTACCAGAGGCGTGCCTAGGAACAGCTCTTTGCAGTCAACGGGGCGGTCAACATCGGTTTGCAATAACGCTCTAATTAGTATGAAATCTTTACATATTACTTTATGTACTCGCTATGGCCGAGAACCAGAATAGGCGTACCTATGATGAAGTAATTTTTTTTTTTTTGCGGTCAGGACTCATAAAGGGACGTAGTAGACCGATTCAACAGAAGTATGCTTTCCGTGCTCAAAATTCCGGTTTTTAATCATTACAAGACAGGCACATCATAAGCAATTCGAGGCTATGCCTTCAAGACGGAAGGCTTTAGTAGGCCAATAATAACATTGCATTATGAAGAGATATATAGCTACAAAGTAGCTCCTCCCATACGATATCAGTGTGTGCAGTCAATAATTACCTAAAGTCTAGGGCCCCTATGTTTGATTAATCCCTAATGTTTAGGATCCCCCGAAATCCGGTGGACCCTCGGATATTGTCAGCCTAAGCCACAACTCCAGGCATTGATGATATCTTAACTGACCTAGAGTTTAGGGATCGGCTGAAGCCCAGTCCAGTTACAATACTACCTTTCCTGAACAAAATGAAGGTTTCTCCACATATCCCACTATTGAAATTGAGCTATAAATGAACAGAAGCTATGGATCAAAATATTATTATTCCCCAGGCAGGCCTGCACCGGCCGAATATCAATTAAAAAATTATACGCCTAATGTTGGGGGCTCGGTGGAATACTTTATATTATACTTGCCAGGTCAGCCCGGTTTGGCCGATCCCTGACTAGGAATAGAAAAAATGTTCCTCCCCAGGTAACCTCGCATGGGCCGAACAATAGTAAAAGAAATTATGTAGGTAATGCTGTGGGTTCAGCACTGCAGTACTGGACTTTTTCATTGGGTCCACATAAACCGTTCAGGCTTCACAGCAGGCACTATTCGTTTGTCCTCTTAAATAATGAATATTGAAGTCGTTCCCTGCCTAGCGAACCGCTACATCAGGAAAACTCCCAAATTACTACATAGACGCCATAGACGCCATAGACGCCATAGACGCCATAGAAAGGTTGCTATGGCGTCTATATGTGTCTATGTGTGTCTATAAAACACCTCATAGAGGCCATAGCAATTTGGTTTTTCCTGAAGTAAGTGTGATGTGCTGGAACAGAAATATGGGGTATGAGAAGACCAGTTGACTGGCAGTGTCGAGAATGAAAAGACATTGCCGCAGATGGCCAGCAGAGCAACACAAAAAAAGGGTATAGAGAAAAGTACATTTACAAAGAATCGCGAAGTATTTCGTTAAAGAACGATTAATATAACGGCAGCTACACTGTGTACTTATTCTCGACGGCTACGGCGATCGGATCCGGGGCAGGAACGGCTCTGCAGACCTTCAGGCATTCGGTGAGGTGCTCGTCGTGTCAAAAACAGGAAGAACCGAGGTAACGCAGTGATATCAAGCTCTCAAGGGACTGGGACGGAGTTAGGCAAGGGTGAAGATCCCTTGGGTCCATCCCTTTCTATATACATGTATGGTCCGGTACCTAAACTAACATACCGACGCGTTACGTCACCTATTCCAACACACCCCCATGACACGACGCGTCTACGGGCTGAGACCTAGCAGCTGAACCATTGTTTCAACTTTTGCACGTCCCATTGATTTGGTGAGGATATCCGCTGGCATTTCATCTGTCCGTAGGTGCACAACCGATATTCGCCCGCGTGCGACCTCATCTCGAAGCCAATAGAACCGCAGATCGAGATGCTTCATGCGGCCATGGTGTTCTGGGTCCTTCGCGACGGACAGAGCGGACTCGTTGTCAATGTGGAGCATGGAACTATGCGTGAAGCTGTAGCCGAGCTCAGTGAATAGGTTTCGAAGCCATAGGATCTCCTGTCCAGCTGACACTGCAGAGATGAACTCGGCTTCAGTCGTCGAGAGAGTCACAATTCCCTGTAGTCGGCTAGACCAGCTTATGGCGCCACCTGCCATCAGGACAACGAAACCTCCTGTGGATCGACCATTATCAGGATTGCCCCCTGTGGTCTGCATCAGAGTAAGTCTGAAATAATTCAGAGGGCGATATGATGGGTTTGGCGGGGCGAGTATACGTGATTTTGTAGTCGAGCGTCCTCTTCAGATATCTGAATACTCGTTTGACAGCTGTCCAATGTGCTGGTCCAGGGTTGCTCGAAAAACGAGCCAGAACATTGACTGTGTAGGCCAGGTCTGGGCGCGTTGCAGTTGCCAGGTAAGCAAGTGCTCCGACGGCATTGATGTATGGAATATTCCGCATCTCCACGGCTTGCTGGTAGTTCTTCGGGCATTGTGCTTTCGACAGCTTCAAACCGGGATCAAGGGGAGTCACAACAGTGTCGCAGTTTGACATTCCGAATCGCTCTAGAATGTCGAGACAGTACTGGCGCTGGGAGAGGGTTACAGTGCCTCGATTGAGATCTTGTTTAATCTCGACACCCAGGAGCCAGGATGTCGGACCCAATTCCCGGAGCTTAAA
The DNA here is from genome assembly GCA_029378375.1 of Mycena olivaceomarginata. NCBI lineage: Eukaryota > Fungi > Basidiomycota > Agaricomycetes > Agaricales > Mycenaceae > Mycena > Mycena olivaceomarginata. The sequence continues at coordinate 38,715 of JARKIC010000576.1, read as the reverse complement.
GTGCTTCTTGAGCTCGAGCACTATCTGGTCGACCTTCTCTCGGGATTTCGATGTGATGGTCATGTCATCGACATACACAGGGATAATGATCCGTTCGTCGCCGCGCCCATACACCCAAACGCTATGCTCACACGTAACCCGGGAGAAGTCCATAGTGGTCAGAGCCCTGTGCAGGGTTTGAATCCAGACTCTCCCGGCCTGCTTGAGGCCGTACAGAGATTTGAGTAGGCGGAGGACCCATTGCGGGTTCTTTTCCACGAACCCCTCCGGCTGCTTCATGTAGATCTCTTCCTCGAGTTTCCCATGAAGAAAAGCATTTGAAATGTCGACACTGTAGAGTATGAGGTCTTCGATAGCGGCGAGTGCGAGGATCGAACGAAGTGAGGCCCATTTTGGTGTTGGGGCAAAAGTCTCGTGATACTCGAATCCCGGCCGCTGACCACAGCCCTGCGCGACCAAACGTGCCTTGTAGCGCTCAATGGAACCGTCGGCGTTTCGCTTCACTTTGAATACCCATCTGGAGCCTATGGCTCGACGGCCTGGGGGGAGTTCCACTAGCTCGAAGGTTCCATTCTGGACAAGTGCTTCAATCTCCTGAACAGCGGCGTTGTGCCACTGGGCGCGCTCCTCTGGTGATCTCTTCATGGCTTCGGCATAGGAGCGGGGCTCTGTGCTGGAGGACGACGCCTTTGAGGCGTGCTCAGAGGTGTCAAACGCATACTGGAGCGCTTCCTCGTGCGACAAGTAATCATCATATTGGCCCGTGTATACGAAATCCAGGCCTGCGCGACACGCTCGAGCTGCATCCTGTATCCCACCGTCGTCATCTGGTTCCTGGTGAGAGTCGGTGGATGAGGTGAACTCTGAGGGGTCGTCTGCGGTTTGTGGCGTACGGAGTTCTTGATCAGTGGCCTTAGGTTCTGACCATTGCATCTGTTTCCTCATGAGGTGATTCACATTCAGTGATCCACCTCGACGATCTCGCAGCTTTCGTGGTTCATCCAGTAGTGGAAGAGGAGAAGGTACTGGGGGATTGTCATGCAGAGGAGGTGAAACTGGTGGAGTGGGGGGCTCGAGTGAAGTTTGAGGGGTATCCGCCGAAGCTGAAGGATTATCATCTTCGCTTTCACCCCCATCATCCGACAACTGAGGCGGGCATTCAGGCACGGAAATAACCTTCTTTGTTGAGTTTCCCGGGAAATAACGTTCGTCAAAAACTGCATGACTGCTGGTGTAGAATTTTCGAAGCTCAGGATTCCAAAACAGCCATGCTTTGGTGCCATGGGGATAACCAACAAAGATACACCTGCGAGACTTTGGGTCCAATGCCTTGCGTTTCTTCTTGGGTATAAGCACGTAGGCCAGACACCCGAAGATCCGGAAGTATGAGACATCTGGTTTCTTTCCACCTCGTTTCCACCTGGCATACGGGGTAGTAGTCCCGGGAAGAGCTGATGTCGGCGTACGATTGCAGGAATGGATGTAGACGTTTGCTGCAAGGCGCCAGAATGACTTCGGGAGATTCGATTGAGCAAGAAGGGCTGTGATTGCGTTTTCAATGTCTCGATTCGCTCGCTCGGCCACACCGTTCTGGTAGGGTTCTCCAGGTTCAGTAATCTGGATTTGAATTCCATTTTCGGCAGCCCAGAGTTTCAGCTCTTCCGAAATGTACTCGCCACCTCCGTCACATCGCATTGCCACCCACTTCTCTCCAGTCTCTGCTTCAGCGTAGGCTTTGTACGCCCTAATGGCAGCAAAGGCATCGCTTTTCCTCTTTAGATATGCGATGGCGCGCCAGCGGGAGTCATCATCGATGAAGGTCATCCAGTAACGGTAACCTTCGGGTGTTGCAACATCCATCGGTCCTTTTAGGTCTGAGTGGACCAGACGAAGACGTCGGGTACGTCTCCTACCTGGCCCGTGGGGTATGTTGTGCCGATGCTGTTTGCCTACCACACAAGGCTCACACAGCGGATCTGGCTCCACAGACAACTCGAAATTCATGCCCGTTACGAGCTTGTTCCTCCGCATCTTCTTGATATCCTCAAGGTTGAGGTGTGTGAGACGGTCGTGCCAGAGTCCCAGTGTCAAAGGGACAGTTGTTGCTCCGTTGGCACTGTGGGCTGTAGGAACAATTACGGCCCCGTTTAGATATCCCGTATTCGTTTCGTCAATTGTCGCCGTGAATATGATGCGCCCATCGAGCGCGAATTGGACCTGGTCCCCGACTGCACGTATCTCATATCCCTTCAGCCTCGTGAGGTGGAAGAGAGACAATAGATTTGAGGCAAGATCTGGTACATGAAGTACGTCGTGAAAAACGACTATTTGGTCACTATCCTTTGGCTCGAACTGAACTGAACCAATCCCCTTCGAATAGATCACACTATTGTTCGCAAGTCTGATAGGAATGCGGTGGGGCGAGTACGAGGTGAACCACGACTGGTGGGGAGTCATGTGTGAACTTGCACCTGTGTCGGTGTTCCAGTCAGTCGCCGATCGGGACTGGAGCCAGTTGGAGCGATGGGACAGGGAGGTGAAAGCACTCGCCTTGCCAGCGAACTCCGTCGCGTAGCTAGCGGATGCAGCTGCTGGAGGCGCTGGAGGGCTGGTATTTGAGGGGTCTGAAACATTGCGTCCCCGACCTCGGCCACGATTGGAGGACCATTGGAGCGATTTCTTGGCCTTCGAGAGCTTCTCACAGTCCTTGATGAAGTGTGGCCCATCGCACAGGAAACACGGGCCTACTTTTGCAGCCATTGCAAGTGTAGCGCCCCTGTCTTCCTGCTTGATGGTGGGCTTCGACTGGAAATCACGCAGGATTGTGGACTCGACATCGCCAAAGTTTAGGTCTTCCTTCATCAGGAATTGGGTGGCGAAGGCCCGGTGATCTGGATTTTCGGAACTGCGTAGAGCTCGGAGAGCGACCATCGTGGCAAGCTCAGCGTCGAGCTTATCGATGTCGAAATCCTCGGGTCGTTGGCGACGAATGAAGGAAAGGGAGCTAGAGATGTCCGTGATGAGAGTGGAGAGAATGAGCTTTGGCTCAATGTCGTCGCGGAGAGTGACATTGAGGAAGTCGTTGTAAGCTTTAAAACGTACTCCTGGGGCCTTCTGATTGTGCTTGGCGTCTAGAACCGCCAGCATCTCCGAAGGCTCTCCTTTAACGGCCCTCAAGTCGTCTCGAAGTGGCTCCTCCACTGCTAGCCAGATTTCTCCGCTCGCCTTGCTCTTCCGTGTCTCGTATGCCTCGATGTCGTTTCGCTCCTCCCTTGTAAGCTTGTCTTCATCCGCTGGAACGGGGTAGATCTCCGCGCCGATGCACATCCGCCATAGGCCTTTCGTGCCGGCATATGCCTCGAAGTCCTCGTACCACTTGGTATAGTCGTCCCGGTGAAGCATCGGACGAGAGGTAGTCTCGGTCATTTTGTGAAGGATGATGTGAGAAGAGTCTGTAGATTTAGTGTATGGGGCGACCAGCCAGATAGTTGCGTCAATAGAAAGTCCCGAGGCGATTTTATTGCGCGGGGCCCATAACCTGTCAAAAACAGGAAGAACCGAGGTAACGCAGTGATATCAAGCTCTCAAGGGACTGGGACGGAGTTAGGCAAGGGTGTTGTATATTATGTAAGACTACATACCTGGGACGGAGTTAGGCAAGGGTGAAGATCCCTTGGGTCCATCCCTTTCTATATACATGTATGGTCCGGTACCTAAACTAACATACCGACGCGTTACGTCACCTATTCCAACACGTCGCTGACAGACGCGCTGAACCAGCTGTTCACGTCTTCAGTACCCTGATCTTCGCCAAGTTTGAAGGTCAAAACAGTGTATGACTTTCCCCTTTCGTCGACGTTTCGGGCTTCATATGTGCTTTCTCGATGCCAAAACACTTGGGGTGGACTGCAACCACGTTTGACGAGGAGTGTGACGCTTCGTAAATGTTTGTGAGGGGGAAATAAATTGGGTAGGCAGTCTATGCACGTGCAGGAATCAGGTCATGTCCAATAACTAACCCAGGGGCACGATCATATCTCTCCAATGTCACTCGCGCCCTGATATCGCATATGCAGTGGGAGTCTTGTGCTGTTTCAATTCCAACCCTGGTGTCGCGCGAGTGGTAAACATGGCATTCTTGGCCTGGCGCCACAGCGAAGGCCTCAGCCATGTTTTTATTGTGACGATCTCGCGCGGCGTTTGTATAGACAGTTAAAGGACATGCGTGCATTGGGTCGTCAATCCATCTGTTAATGTCGATGAGATCTTTAGTCGCTTCATTGCACTCTGCATTCGATAACACATATCTGTCTAGAACTATTTTATCGTCCTCTGTGCATGTCCCTTTTCGTAGCCGTTTGAGAATACTCATCAATAACGGATCCCCCCTTTGGCGCATTATTTCTTCTAAAACAACAACATGTTCAACTTGGTGCCAAATTTGTATGCCCTTCACTTCTTGGCGAACCTTTTCATGTAGGTCATTCAGGTTATCGTTAAATGACATTGAACCAGCTCGCGCGCAAATGGTGAATTCCCTCCCGGCAGTGGTAGCTGGCAAGGATCACCGCAGGTTGCCCATTCAAACCGCCGCATATGCAATCGGTGACACCCTTCCCCATGCAGAGATATTCAGAGAGTCTAGTGAGGTCTTGTGCACTCAAGAAGTAGATTTCATTCAAGATCAGAGTCTCCAATGGTGAGATTCATTCCTCTAGATTTGTGCGTAACGTCGGTGTAGACTTCATTTGGCAGGCGGAACTCGCAGGCTGACTTCTGAATGAATTGTGCAACCACCGATATCGCTAGCAACAACACCTGTTGGAGTCATGAAACGTGGTACATATATACGCTTATGAACGCCGGTGTTTCAAGTTCAATCACGCCTGTTCGAATCGCCAGACCCAGATTGCAGAATACCTTCACATATGTACCGCTTCTGGCCTCCTATCGCAGGCGCGTCTCCCGCCATCTGTCGAAGCTCAGATGACCGCGCGACGAGGATGTCTTTCGTGCAAGTGGCCTAACTCAAAAGGGTGCGTGGCAGTGTACATCAATCAAGTGGTCTCATAAATTGATACAAGATCACGCACGCGAAGGGCGTAACACCTTCGTACCGGGATACCATTCTTTATATCAAAATGGAAGTCGACAACCTGGCACATGTTTCCACAAAACACAAAAAACACTGTTTGATACGTCAAATACAGAAGCAGGATAAATGCAGAGTAGTTACAGCCTGTAGTACACTTTAGTCCTTTTATTCAATCATTTTCACAAAGTTTAACATCTCTCTCTCCAAGACTTCATCTTACCGAAGCCTTGCCACTGAGTCCTGGATTGTGAGATGAGATCAACTCTGTTTATGGCATAATAAAAGGACTCATTATTTGACCTGACCTCAGATTCATCAGTTCACAGTCAAATAATTTTCTTGTTTTATTTTTTGTTTTTTGACCGTGGAGTAGGCTCGAACCAGTCCCGGCGGTGGCAAATCTCGAAGACAGTCATTCGATCGGTGACACCAGACTCGGAACATCTCTGCTCTGATGACGGATGTTCTCACACGCAAGGTCTCGGCTACCATTCGGGACCACGTTGGACCTCAGGCCCATGGCTACCTAGCAAATAGCTGTTTGCTGATGCGTTCCACATGCTTTTCCTAGTCTGAACTCAATATTACAATAGAATACATGATATATGGGCAAGATTATGCACCGAACCCGAGCAAACGACGCCGGAGATATGAACAAGATATATGAGTGATAAAGTCAAGATAAAGTGAGATTGATTGGACGGCGGTGATGCGCACGCGCACTTCTTCCCAAAGATCCCGGAACATCACACGACCCACCACCGTGTCCCATCCCATTCCATTCAATCCCACCGACTTGTCACTGGGTTCTATGGTGCGGGTCACCTAGCTGCCGTTACCCAAAATTAGTGGCCAATTGGCCTGAAATTTTTTTGGCCCTGTACACAGCCACAATCAGCCCAAATTTCCATTATTTCCCCCATTTGTGGCCAATTCGACCGCAAGAAAAAGATTACCTCCTTCAGTTTTGATTTAAATACATATCCCTCTTCAGGATCAGCTTGTATCGTCAAAAGAATCACTTCTAAAGAGCGATAAGAAATAGAGGCAAAACTCGACCCGGAAAAATCTCAAGCACGACGAAATGAAGCAGTTAGAGATTCCCTCAATATAATGCTCTTGGGAGATCTGAATGGTGCGTGCTTCACGGTTGCGGTATATCTCGATGCCAATGAGTTTCTTTGGTTCTCCAAGGTCGTTAATTTCGACTTCTTGTTTCAATGCAGTCTCTGTTGCCAAAAGCATGGTGGGCTTGCTGCTGAATAGCAGTAAGTTATCGACCCAGATTGTGATTATAACAAACTGGTTGTTGTTTCGGCGCACATAGACACCATGGTCAACTTCGACTCGTTTGAAACCGTGCTTGGTGAGTATTCCATGCAGTTTTCGGTTCCATTCCCTACCTGACTGTTTCAGTCCAGACAACGTCTTCTTGAGACGGCATTTGCGACCTGAACCATCGTCAAAACCAGGAGGTTGTTTCCTTGAGAAGAACCAAGTTGAAGGGCAAACCATGGATCAGAATGGCCGAAGTTTTGGAGAGCATATAGGCTCCTTGATTTTGCCAGCAAGTATCAGTCGTCCAGACATTGCAGTAGGAGCATACACCAGCAACCCTAGCACGGTACACTGGACTGCAATGAAGAGAATCTTTCGTTATCTGAAAGGTACTCGACAGTGGCACGGTATCGCTTTTGGAGGACTTGATTCGGACGTTGATCCGAACTCCATTTTCAACCACTACGGCGCATACAGTGACCCCGATTTCACATCGAACCCAGATGACAGCAGATCTGTATCTGGTTATTTTTAGCTTCATGCTGGTGGCCCAATTGCTTGGCACTCAAAGAAACAAGTCTCCAGTACTCAAAATAACAACTCACCGACCTCCCCTTCGAGCCATAGAATGTCTGTTGTAAATACATAGCTGGAATGCAGAGTCAAGTTGTGTGGCGCATCATTAGGCGGGGGCGGAGTAGTGGTCATCCATTCGGAAAAAAAGACCGCGAAGGGGACAAGTCCATTTATCGTTTCCAGACTGGCCACATTGATGTTCTGACTTGTGTTTCTAGAACCCTAACCTTTCGATTTTTTGATCCTAATCATTCCAAACCCTCAATAATTTGTGCTCCTCTTTCAATGTGTCTGGCCTTGGGGTCTCTCCACTTGCTGGCCACACTCTGGTGAATTATGCTGGGTCATTAACTGGTCGTAATTTTCGAATCATTGTCCAGGCAGCTCCTTTTGTTCTCCAAGGTCTTCTTCCAGCAGAACACATAGAACTCTGGACTGCCTTGAGTGCTGTTGTGACTCTTGTTTGGCAGCCACATATCATGGACATAAATAAATATACAGTTCGTCTGAATTTGACCTGAGAGACTTCTTGAACTGATGTATCATAAAGCAGGTACAACTAGAAGCAGCCATCAAACATTTTCTGGACTGCACTTGCAAACTGACATTGCAATGGTTCAATAAACCCAAATTCCATGCCATTCTCCATCTTCCCTCACATATCAAACAATTTGGACCTGCCATGTTATTTGTCACAGAGGGGTTTGAATCTTTCAATGCCATTATTAGGTCATGTAGTGCCAAACAAATGCAGGCCATCAAGGCAGCGGCCCAAGGCACCTCCCCGCTCGCGACGCGCATCAAAGTCTTCGAGAGCCCCCTCCCCATCAGCCGCGCAGCCGTTATCGCAGCAGGCACGAAGGCGTTCGCGACGCGATGGCGAGAGGAGTGGTCGTCATCGCCCCGGCACGCCCGCATCTCCACCTTCGAGACGCGACCCCCTCCAAGGTGCTGGAGAAGATGTACGCGGGGTTGAGCAGACCGCAATGCAGCGTTCTCACCCAGCTCCGGACGGGCCACATCGGCCTCAACGCGTATCTGCACCGCTACAGGCTCGCGCCCTCCCCACTCTGCCCACACTGCGGCGTCCCTGAGTCCGTACCCCACTTCCTCCTCGTTTGCCCTGCCCAGGAAGCGACGTGTTTAATCTGCAAGAGCCAACATCAAGGTATATTGCTGTGTGGACGAAAGAATCATGATTTGACTAGGTCATGTGCAAGTAACGCCTCGCGTACAACCTGCAGGCTGTTGAGTCGCGTTTGTCACACGTACAAGACCAGGTGACAAGGGCAATCGCAACTGGCAACATGAAATGCTGGTGGAAAAATGAGGAGAGGGAAATCAAGACTATAACAGCTGTTGCATTACGGTCAGCTTTGCCAGAAAGTGCTCTTCCGGCTCCCTGGGAACTCCGATGTAGCTCCTGCTCCAGCTCAAAATCGACGGTGTCTACCACTGTGTCACCTCAGGAAGTCACACCCATAATTTCCTCGACAATCCTGGAATTCAATGCTTGCAAAACCACTTATCACATTGAACAATGGTTTCAGCCATCATGAGAATTCTGTCTTCAAGCATTTTTCTTATTCGCGCTTGGGTCCGACTTCTGGGCACTGCGGAGCCAGCTAAGCCAGCGATGAGTGCTTTGAATTAGCATGGGATTCCGCTCGACATATGAATGAACACATTTCAGATGACGAGAATGTTGAATATTCATGATCTAAGAAGCCGGACTGTAACAATTGGCAAAATGAATTGAAAAGGCTCTTCCGTTCCGATGCTGAGTTGATGAGTGCGCGATAGATGTTCAAGTACTTATTAGTATCGAAGACTGTGTCTGCGTACAAAGATGTTTGCAGCCAAGATCGCCGACGCCACCACGAACGCACCTTCATCCATCTCCCGCGGCATCACCATGGACTGGAAAGATTGGTTCCGGAAGCAGCTCGAGCAGATGGCGGACCATGCCGCAGACCAGGGCCGCAAGCACGAGCTGATAATTGAGGACTTGGGCGAGCAGGAGTCCGGCGCCTTTTCCATCGCAGAGCTGTTTGATGCACTGCTGGCGATATCAGAGGAAGAAATTCAAGAGAAGAGCGGGAAGGACTACAACGATTTGTGGGGTGATTTGTTCCTTGACAGCGTTCGCTCATTCTTCTCTGTAGAACACCCCTCGAGCGCAGCACCATAGCGCGGAGTCTGGTCGATGCTTAACTGGGTGAGGAAACGTACGATGCACTGTCCGACGATCTCAAAGCGCTGGCCGACTTTCCGATCTTCGGAGGCTGCTGCAACCACAAGGACATGAACACCTTCAAGTACGGTTGCAAGAAAATGGAAGGAGCATGGCCTGAAGGCGAGGAACCCGTCCTTCTTGCGAACAAGGCGAATAGCACCACCATTCGACTTGGGGAACGCGACAGCGCCGTGGTTCGGGCTGCAGAGCATGCTAGTTCGCGAGGTGTTGTCAAAGCGATGGCGCTTCTCGGGGCGCTGTAGGGTACCAAGATAAGTACCTAATATTTATGCAGAAGGAACTCGGCGAACTCTGTCTGCCGCCCCTTGGGCCAGTGCTTCTCAAAATACGACAGCTTTTCCCGGGCGGAGTATGAATTTTGTTCATGCGGATCTCAAGATAATGATGATATCTAGGCTTTTGAAACCAGCCGGGGATGCCGCTGTAGGTCTGCCGGCTCAAAAATGTGAAGTGCCGATCTTTCACTCCACCAATTCGGAGAGGTAAGCGTTCCGCCGCAAAATCGCGGAATATTGCAACTCGTCGGCCCCCGCCTGGGAAGCGTCCATTTCGGTCCGGGTAGATAATACTGGCGCAGTTGACGGGCTCAACGGCGGGTCGCTCCGAGAAGCATCGTCACAGTCGCTCCTCCGGGAAATTTTTCTCATTGCCCTTTCCCTCGATTTTTCCATCCTTTGTGTCTGGATTGATTCAAAGTCAAATTACGTTGCTGACGCACGGTCTTTTGAAGCCTCTGAAAGATGAGCGAATTTATTTTTGACTTATAGCCAATTTACGGGAATTTTTCGTGACCGTTCGCCCAATTCGACAGTTGCCCGCGTGACGCGTGACCTCGACCGAATTTCGATATCGACAGTGGGGTGCGTGATGCGTGACTGTCGAAATAAAGCAAGTAAGGCCGACAAGCGGCACGGCCTGCTACCGATTGATTTCAATCATGGAAATCATTTTTCAAGTGCAAAAAGTAGTGTTGATTCCGGGCCCCGGCACACATGTGTTGTTCTGCACAAAAATTATCATGGTTAACCTTGGTTATATTGCAATAACAAAAAACAAGTAGAAAACTATTAAAAACTATTATGCGGAGTGGGCAGCCCAAAGCTCGCTCGGTCGACGCTAACGCGTCGACCAGCTCGCATTGGGCTGACACAACACATCAGATTTATATTTAAATTTGACCATGTAGAGGGAGTAAGACTCCGAAAAGGAAACACAGAACACAGTTGAACCGTTGCAGAAAACAAACCCAAGATCATAGAGCTTAGACTGCGCCTGATGTTTCTGCGCATTGTCGGAGAGGCAAGTCAGAGGCTCAGAGCCGAGAGCAGGATTGTTAAGTCGCCGGATGTTGTTCACTTTGTAGGTGTCGGCAAACTCTGGCTGGAGGAAACAGCCACCTGTAGCTCTTGAGAAAGAAGGAAACAATATGGAGAGAGAACGACGACGTTGATATCGAAGAGCCAGGCCCAAAGGCAAAAACTAGATGACGAGACGTGCCTGACATCACAGAACTTTTTGGCAAATCAATGCTGACGCGTGGGAGGTTCAGATATTGTTTCAACCAATCAGAGAGCCAGAAAAGGTGCTTACGCAAAAACTGCTGACGAAAACGGGAGTTTACTGCAAAAAGTTTAAATCGGGCTCCCTAAGACCTGTACCTAACGGTAGCAGGAATAATCCAGTATTTATGTGGGTTCCTGCAGTACACCGCTGGCGGGCTCCAGCCCATTTGCTACATTCCATTCTGCCAAAGGTTTGTCTGAAAGTCCCTGTAACTCCGAGAAATGGGGCAGCATTACTTCGGTTGAGGAAGTCAACTCGCCAGCGCTTGAATGAGCGCTTAAAAGCGGGTGGAGCCGAGGCGCTGATAGCGGAGTTTAAAATGTCAGACGGACGGAGACACGTAATTTTAATAACACGCCAGGCGACAAAAGGCCGCAGTGAGTACAGCCCCAATTATACCATCACATATGCCTAAGCCGTCTCAAGAAGATAATTTGCTGTAGGGAGTTTGAAACGGAGAAAAAGTTTATTGAGCAGTTTTTCAAATGCCAACAGGCTAAAGAAATCCCGATTCCAGCAATGGCCAGAGATGTAGAATTAGGAAGCGGAAAGAAGAACCAACATTGACAGAACAGGTTTAATTGAAACGGGCAAAGCCGAGTTGCGGGGAAAGAAGATGACATAATAGGCTTAATGAACCGGAGAAAGCCGAGTCCCGGGTCGCAGCCTCTGTCGAGGACGTTGATCGGGAACGGGAGAACCATATGGGGATCTAGCTTCAGACAGACGGAAGGCTCGATTTTATGAAGAGGGTGAGGTGATGCCCTGATAAGAACGGTGGGCCATCTACCTGTCTGTGGCCAGGTTTCTGATTTGGGCTCGGAGTGCGAAAAATCGCTCCTGAGCTCTTTGTGAGTCATTCGCCGTCCGATCGTTGGACAACCAGTGCGCGAATGGTGAGCAACCGGTCTGGCACCACCTGATAACTGACCATAAGAATTAATGCAAGGATCTGAAGGAAGTCATATCAAATACTGGTCCATGCATGATAACAAACCGAAGCAAGGACGTAATAATCCACCGCCTCGCTCATCCGCCTCATAACTCACTTTGTCTGATTTCACTGGGTGCTAACGGATGATTCTTGCAGAGACGGCATCCTCCCTCACAGCGGTAACTTATTTTTTCCAGATTTCGCCGGATGGCGCCGGGTCGGGCCTCGGAACATTACGCCCGGAACATTATTGTCCACGAAGCTCCTTCTTCAGGGTCCAGCCTCCGGCCGCGAGGAGCGACCGAAGGTCGGCGACGAGTGGCCGGGCACCAACAAAGTATGGTAAGAATGTATTTGTCTACATACCCACCGACCGGCCCCAGACAAAATCAATAGTGTAGTTGCTCATAATAATTGTGCTGAATCCCAGGTACCAGGGCTGAGGGCCTTTTGAATTCTCAAAACTTCGGCACTTTTCCAATCCTCCCGTGACCTGCGTATGCGCATACTCTGATGATACGGAGCCATCTTTCTCAAAACAGCAACGGGAACACGCTTCTGAACAGTGAGAAAGCGTACAACGGCAATCTTGTCAGTCTCAGTCAGACAAATGGATCAGAGGTAGATTCATCATGCGAAGTAATAGCGTCAAAGTGGGAAATATCCTGATCGGATATTACATCTCGCGTGCGAGAAGTTTGAACGCCCTGACCGGGCGTTCGAACGTCCTGACCGAACGTTCGAATGTCCTGATCGGACATTCCATCATCTCGCGTACGAGATGGCAATGAGGTAGCCATAGGCGTACCAGCCGCTACTACATCTCCACCTCGCATACGGGGTGTCGATGGGCAGGGTATCGAGGAGCGCGAAGCCGAAGGAGATCCCCGGACCGAGGGGCCTTGGAGTTAGTCAGTACGCGATAGACAAGCGATCTGAGATCAGACGCACCCATATGTATGCCCAAAGTTTGGGGCCAATCTCGAGGGTAGGGGCTGGTGCAGATCAAGCGGGCCAGAGCTGAAATTAACGATAACATGTGGGGCAGTGGAGCGCAGGAACAGAAACCAGTCCATCCCGAGTACAAGATCATGGGAGAGAGAGTCGGCCACCAGAAGATCCATCGTCATTGAGATGACGCCGTCGGTGTACGGAATGTTTACCAGCCCAGAAGCGCGAGAATTACAGATGGAAAGCCCAGCATCTGATATCCAGTTGAGAGAGATATAAGAAGTCGCGGCATTGCTGTTGAAGGCGGTCGAGAGACTCAGGGCAGAGAAAGTGGCTGTAGTCGACATGGAGGGCGAAAGCAAGGGGGTACCACTAAAAAGATTATTAAAATCGACTGGTACTGTGGTCTACTGTTTGGTATTGATGGCAACTGATCGGCCACACCGCCGGCATCAAATCCATCAATTCGCGTCGCGCTGGTCTACGACGCGTTCGTGGGGTGACGCGTTGAGCTGGCTGTGTTCAGGCAGCCTTCAGGCTATTATCAATGTTCTATCTAGCAGTGCTCTAGCATGTGTGTCATGCCAAGTGCTCAAATTTCACTCTCTGTCTTTTTATAACTTTATAAAATTTAATGGCCTTGTCTCTGGGGTTTTTTTAGTTTTATGCTGGTCTGACTCTGAGATCTCAGAACCTGTTGAGTGGGTGGCAGCGCGGGCACGCGGGCACGTTTTGAAGGTGATGTGGGATTAGATGTTGGCAAGAGCATGTCCATTGCATCACTATCCGGGACTTGATTATCCTGCCTCCACTGCCTCGTCTGGGCTTCTGTACTGTGCCATTTCGTTCAATTAGTATGGTCACAGGTCACAAGCCTCAAATCGTACGAAAAATTTTCGTAGGTCACAGCGTCACGAAAGGGTCATACGAAAGGTTCCCACCAGTTTGAACCGAAAAATCAGCTCCGGGCGGCCCTGCGGGGCAATTTTTTACGAAAAATTTCGTAAGTCACACGGGTCCCAGACGCACATACGAAAGGATCAATTCGTATTCGGTGTCACACGCCAAAGTGCCCTACGAATTGAACGAAATGGGACAGTAATTCCTAGAGCATCTTCTTCCGACATTCGAATGAATAGCTCAGCATGAATTCACGAGGAATTGTGGGCAACTGGTTTGTGTGCAGCGAATGTACACTGATGATGGAATCCACAGGGCTCTAAACCAACTGATTCGATCAAGCCCTCTTCGCCTATATCCCGACGAGAGAACAGTATGTGGCTGCCAACATGATTCCGCATGGCACTAAGCTTCTTTGTAACACCGCAAATGTGGCAGGGAATTTTGTCATTTGCTTTAAGCTTAACCTGTGTTAGGTGAGCAGGCACATTGTTGACTACCAATGATGGTTTTCCTGTAAAGATCAGTCAAAACTTGAAGGAGACCATGAGAAATCGAATTACATACCTGGAAATAAGCCCCAAAAGGCGAACGTCACACGAGGAAGAGAGGCACGGCAAAGGAGAATCTCGCTGTGATCCGGTAGTGGACACATCTATAATAAACGCACCTTACCATACATGCCTGCACAACCAAATGACACTGATTACTGGCGGGGGATCATGGCGATCACCGAGTCACGTGGTTGCGCAACAGCTTTGGGTCAATACTGGACAATTTCGATCAGACATCTCGAAAATTTCGGCATTTGGACCGAAAATTTTGTCTTTTTTGCCTTTTTTTTTTCCTTTTTTTTTAGGCGATTGGGGCCCTGTGTGACCACTTGGAGGTTCGACAGAGGCCCGAGTGACGCGTGACCTCGACCAAAGTTCGTGATCGACAGGGGGGGTGCGTGACGCGTGACTGCCGATTTGAACGAAATTGTCCAGTAGTGTTTAGTCCGAACCCACAACTTGAAAGCCGCCCAACCTGTGAATACACATTTTAGGGTCCGCTGACATGACAATTTAATTGTCAGCTGACTAACAAATAACTGGTACGCCGATTGAGCCCAGTTATTTGTTAGTCAGCTGACAATTAAATTGTCATGTCAGCGGACCCTAAAATGTGTATTCACAGGTTGGGCGGATGATTTATGCGAAGGGACACATATTATCCCTTTTCACAAAGGTGTGGTAACTATAGTGTAGTTTAAAGGTACACTGACAGAGGAGAAATATTTGGGGAATTATGGCACTGTAGATAGGAAACTGTGTTGAGGTCTGAAGTTGCCGTGTTGGGGATCAGTTGATCTGCTGATGGCAGCTCGGCGGGTGTCACGCAGGACCACGAGGTTGTGCTTTTTCTCTCTCCCCATACCATGTTGATCGTTTTTTCTCTCGTAAGGAATAAACAGCTCTGAATTTTCTTGATGTCTTTGACACCTGTGCTTTTTCCCGAACTTGTGCCCTGTGTAATTTCTTTAGTTCAGAAAACTGGCGAAATGTTGTGCTTTTCTGCCAACAAAGGTGTATAAATTTTGACGAAATTGCCATAATATTGCAAGACTATTGCTGCCATAGGTCCGTTTCTGAGAAAAAATTGACCGCTTCGACAGAAATTTCACTGCCCTGGCGCATCAAAAAATTCACCACCTAACGAAAGGCATAAAAATATTCGCCGCTTCGGGGCCAAGTACAAATTGCACTGCTGTCCGATATGGTTGAAAAGATATCGGTGATTACAGTCGGCACTGTCATAACCCATAGGGGTCGTAACCTATAACCTGTGAAACCCCATACATTTTGGCCTCCACCAACATGGTTCCCACTGAAAATGCTCAAAAAACCCATAACTCTGCCAAACCCCATAATCCATACATTTCCGAGAGTGAAAAGCCATACTTTTGATCCAGGTTTGGCCCATACAGTCTTGTACCACCTGATGGGACACGGTGATCTGATGGGACAGAGCATTTCTGCCCTTCCTGAGCACAAATTGCTCTCGGACTTTTTTCCAATACACAGAGGAACTGGTCCAGTGTACTGTATTAAGAGGTTATGTTTATCGGGTGAAGGGATATTCCTCAGAAATACGCTATCCCAAGTGATGTTCTTGTACTGATAAGGACTTTTTGCTCCTGATCTCGTTCGATATACGCAGTTCCCTCCTGATTCACTCAAATTTCTTGGGGATCCAGTGGACTTCACCTCAAAGCTGTGATCGGCCGGCTCAGATTCGCTATATCTGTAGACATTTATTTCTCCGAGACCAATCTATTTTGGGTGTCCCATCAGGTGGTACAAGACTGTATCTGATGATAATTTTCCATTTTTTTTGGGTAGAATGGAGTGTAAATACATTGCAGGACTCGTGGAAACTATTTGTGGCTCCGAAGCTGGGCTTTTTTGACCGGAATGGACTTCTTAAAAGTCCCCATCACTGCTTCCATAACAGGACATCTTGATGTCAACGTTTAGTATTCCTACTAACACAACCAAATGGGCCTAATCTATGCACATTCAATTGTTTGAATTGTCTGAATAGTCTTCAATGGACCCTGGGTGGTCGAAGTTGCGCTAACAGAGGTATCGGCATTTGCCGATCACTTTCCCACGGTTACCGTAGGCCATACACTGCGATAACCCATACTTCTGGGTGTCCACGGAAGGGTATGGGTTAAGACAGTGGCGACTGTAGAACACTGATCAGGTATCAAGTCGATATCCATAAATGGAAGTGGAATATTGGTGATGCTGGAGCACTACCAAGTAGTTAACCGAGCCTTTGGCTGATTTTTGAGTGCTAGCTTCATGAAAAACAGTCCGGATGGTTTTAACAACCTCCCTAGATGCATGGCCCACCTGTCGAAAATACAGACCAAGTTCATTAATCAAGTTAAGATATTTGGGGGCTTGCCGAGTTTGAACTGATCTGATTCGTTGATGGATCAGATGCAGACACCGGCAATGCTGTTGGCCCAGTGCCTTTATCTGCCTTCTGATTTTTCGTCGGTGGAGAGACAGCAGCTGGAGCTTACCATACTCGCGGTGGAGGAATCCAGGTGGAGGGAAGGTCAAGTGTTCGATATTTTGCGTGCACTGCAAGGTGTGGTGAAAGCTATCAGCGCACTTCGCAATCGTAAAGGCAAGAATGATCGGCAGCCAAAGCAAAACTCACGTGCAGGAGACCAGATCCTCGAAGCTACCAATCGGCAGACACACCACATGGAGTCGTACCACGCATCCCGCGTGGCCATGATCTCCCTCAACGGCTTTTCAACCTTTCCCATACTGACCGAGAGCGACCTGTTCATGAAATCGGTTCAGCAAAAGAGGCATGTTGGAGATTCGAAGCGCACAGATGGTCTGCTCTTCAGGGCGACGGCCCTACGCACGATTGGATCATATGATAAGGACGGGGATATTGATATGGAGGATTCAACTACCAGTGCGGAGGGGAGTCCAAAAGGTGAGTGCTGTTTTTCTATTGCATCGATCGTGTTTAACAGAAGTCCAGTTGTTGCGGGAACACAGATGGAAAGACGCAAATCTGGTGAGGTTTTCCTTTAATATTAATTCGGATTACACTCACAATATCGCCGTACCGTAGCACCCAAACCGAAGACACGAGACGTCCCAAAAACTGCCCCAGATCGACCAGAAGAGTGGTTGTGGCAGCTCGGTAAATTAACAAGCATGACGGACGCAGAAATGGATGTATGGGCAGTCGAAGGTAATTATATTCGATCTTTAAGCTTGATGAATTTACTCAACAAGTATCCAGGCGACCGAGTGCAATGGTTCCGTGCCGAGGCAGAAATGCAGCGGTGGCAAGAGCAAGTGGAACAAAAACTCGCCGAATTATTGCGCACGGGTCGCAGTTTTGCCAAGATGCAATCAGTGTGGTCTGAATTGGCCGAGAGGCAGCTGCCTGAGCAGCTGGAAGCAGCTGCCTATGCGCGCCAGAAGGCTGCGATGTATGCCAGAAGGACTGCGGAGGTTCACCAGAAGCTGAGGGAGCTTGGGTATGAGAATCTGCTCGAGAGGAATGCTAATCTTGTTGCATTTGTTGACGAAGAGCGAAGAAAGGAAGCCCAGTTGGTATCACAGGCCTGCGCATGAGCTTGGTTTATATTATGTATCTTGTGACATGGTACCTTGCGAGTTGGTAAACGAATTGTTGTTCTGAGGACTGGAGCGGGAGGACTTGTAATACATGGACAGCTGGATAGAGGAGGAGCATAGTTCGTGATAGACACCATCACAGGAGGATTTAAACTGAGTGCAGAGACAGACATGAGGCAATATTGTGGCTCGTATGGCAGCAACCAGAGTGTAGGTTCAAGAGGCGGATTTTCTCGGGGTTGAGAAGGTCAGAATACATGGTATTTTGAGTTAAACATATATTGTGAGGTCCAAACCTCCCAAATTTGAAATTGCACACAGAGCCACCGGAAAAGGAATTGCTTCCAAGTTATTCCTTGGACTGAAAATGAGAGAGGGTGTTGAAGCCTCGAGGCAGACATGGGGCAAGTCATGCTCGGCAGAATAGGTGGGCAACTACTAGATAGGGACCGGGGTGAGGCAGTGACATGGTAGTACAGGAACGTCTTGGGACTCTTGGCAGATCCGAAGTCATGGGATTGAGAGTTTGGTGATGCGTGGCCCACACTGATTTATGACCTTTATCTCACCACTATGATCCATGCAAGCCTTGACTACCTCTTACTTACAAGGTCCCTCACGGATCCATAAAAAGTATAAGTCCAAAATGTTAGTTAGTACCTAGCTTATTCCAGGCCGGTAGGTAGCTTGCAACGGTTGCATGCCCTAATGGTTATGCCGCTTTCTCCTCCATTTCCTCAGTTTCGGAGAGGTCCCTCGTTCGAGCCCCCTGCTTGGCACATTTCACCTTTGAGGCTTGGTGAGCACTGTTTTTGTTCATGTTCAAACAGAACATGAACGGTTTCCAGATTATTAAACAGAACCTGATCATTTGATTATCCACCCTTGATTAAACAGAACCTCTGTACCTCACCGATGCCCCTGCCCTCCCTGTCCTCTTTCATGTGGCTAAACAATCAAGGTTCAAAGCTGATTTTTCGTTGAGACGCGCATTGCTTACAGCTATTTGCGGTACATAAGGCGCGGACTGTTTTTTTTTTTTTTGCAACATTTTGCTTAGAACACTCACCATGACCTCAATTGGGGTCAGAATCCTTCGGGAGTAGGTGCGTTCGACTCGCACTGAAAATCCGCAGGGGATCGAGTACCGGCTTTTTTGATGTAATTATGTAATGAAAATTCTCCCAAAAAATCGTGGTTTCCATTAGAACAGCTGCTCCACAATGAATACTGGGCCAATTGACTTAGTTCTTGGATATGTTATGTATCAAAACTAGTGCCAGGGGATGGTATATCTTTTTTGGGTGTTATCCCAACTCATTGTGATTTGGCACTCACTCTACCAAACACCATATTTGTGTACTAACATAAGTAGAGCCTACCATGCAGATTTGAGTGGATTTATATCTGTAAACCTGATAGTCCCCTGGTAATAGTTCTGATACATAACATATCCAAGATTTAAGTCAATTGGCCCAGTATTCATTGTGGTGCAGCTGTTCTAATGGAAACCACGATTTTTCGGGAGAAATTTCATTACATAACTACATCAAAAAAGCCGGTGCTCGATCCCCTACGGATTTTCAGTGCGAGTCGAACGCACCTACTCCTGAAGGATTCTGACCAGAATTGAGGTCATGGTGAGTGTTCTAAGCAAAATGTTGCAAAAAAAAAAAAACCAGTCCGCGCCTTATGTACCGCAGATAGCTGTAATCAAACTTCATATAGATTCTTCATTATAAGTTCTAGTATGTACAAACTTAAATCCAGATTTAATTTCTTTGCATTGCGGACTTGGCATCAGAAACATCAAAGTGGGTATCCAAGGAACCCTACTATACTGTACCCAATCCAAATTCTGGATCATTGGATTGAGGGCGATCTTGCCAGTTGCATCCAATTCATGTATCTGGGTCTGGATTCAGTACAACTTTACCAGTTGTACATATGGGATAGATTGTTGTGGTGAAAGTCTTCCCATCCAGATTGGGCTTATTGAAAGCTTGGAAGAATTTGGGGGCCATAGCACTATAAGACAGGAGCAGAGGGCCTGGTTATTATATGCCAACCCTACGCCCTCAGAGCGAAATTATTCCCGAATATCCAAACGACGATAGCAGCTACCAACATAATCAATTCGTGCTGGAGTTTTTGGGGCCGTGGCAGCAAGGGGGCAAGGGTCCCGGGCCGAACTGTCGGCCTGCGGACCAGTGAAGGCATTGAGGGGCTTTGTTGGAGTCCTGGAGACCCAGATAGTGGATCATGGACGCGCAATCGAAGGTGCTTCTGCGGAGCCCGCCGCTGAGAAGAAGAAGGGAAGGCCGTCGAAGAAGTAGGCCGACAATCTCACAGGACGCCACATTTTGAGCTCCTATGATACATACGTGAATGCATTTATCTGGCGGATTATGGTACATAACTAGAGTGGGGACATACTGCCAGTTTCATGGACAGCGATTCCCTTTACAGAAACTGGGCAGTTCCATGTGACCATTTTTCTGTTTTTTATTTTATTTTATTTTTTTATTATGGAGCGTTAAATAACTGGAGGAAGAGGCATTTGATCGCGGTTTCAATTGCGCATTCAATTGGAAGACTTTCCCTGCAGTGTTTGCCCCATAGCTTGCCCACCGCTGCACTAATCACCAAGTTTGCCAGGCATTTCAACTCAGAATTGCAGTGGCTATTGAATGCACACGACGCTGCAATTTTCTGCTCAAGTATCGGAAAGCTCTGCATTGAAAAGCTTCAATTTTGTGTTGGCACTTTTGATCCGATCCGAGCCATCAAACTTTGATTTCAATTGATGACACAGCTTCCCGATTTAGGCATTTGATCGCATTTTCAATTGCGCATTCAATTGGAAGACTTTCCCTGCAGTGTTTGCCCTGGATCTTTTGCCACCTGAGGCGCGGCTCTTGATGTGACGTCAATCCGTGTGTGCATTTGGCATGGCATTGGGGATGGTGGGTCTTGGATGTGGAATCTGCACCGCGTTGTCAGTGCTCTCCCTATTTTACTGATTCTCCTGTTCTGCGAGCTCAGGAGAGGCGAGGCACGAGTCTCCCTGAGTGGAAGACAAGGGCAGCAAGGAGTGAGCGTTGATAGACACGTGATGGCATTCATCTTGACGCATTCCATCGCGTCCGCATCCACTTCTCGCGAATTCGTTCCATTCTCTCCCTCATACACGCTTTTTTTCGAGTGAGACGTCGTTATCGCGTACTTGGAAGAAGAGCTAGCCAGGAATCGCATGTCCGGCCCTTTCACATTCGAAGAGATGGAGGAGATATGCCAGGCCATTTTTATTGCTCGCCTATGATGGTCGTAACCCAAGATCAAGGACCCAACGAGGCTCCGAAGAAACGCGTCTGTCGACATCTATCGAAAGGCGACGCAGCGACTGGCACGCCGGCGGTGAATTCCTTCATCGACAAAGAGGATTCCCCCACAAAACTCGATTTCCGGTGGACGTGGCAAACTCGGTGAGTATCCCGTAATCTATTCACTACCCCTCCCATTCCTTTCGCGGTCCCGAGGCATTTGGACGTGGCATGGACGTGGCATACCTTGGTTGTGGCATATCATGGTCGTGGCATCATTCGCTGTGGCATTGTTGTGGCATTCGTCGTGGCATCGTTGTGACATTCGTCGTGGCATCGTTGTGGCATTCGTCGTGGCATCGTTGTGGCATTCGTTGTAGCATCGTCGTGGCATTCGTCGTGGCATCGTTGTGGCATTCGTCGTGACATTCGTCCTGGCATCATAGCATCATCTCCTTACATCCAAGGCAGATTTCGCATGCCCCGCCGAGGACTCAAGCATACACCTTCAACATTAAGGTTTTTCATCGGACATGCCCCGTCTTACCCGACCACAAACCCTTCCCGGTCGTGCAATTTGACGGCCTCTTCGTACTCGACCACTGTTACCCGTTCGGCGCCCGCCCAGCGAGCAGCAACGCAGGACAAATCTGCCGCGCGGTCGTCGACATCTGGAATGCAGAGACGGCGAACGACGCGGATATCAAGGTTACGAGGACGACCTTTCCTCTCTTCGATTCCCAATACCAACGGTCCTTTCCGCGATGGCGCCCACCAATACCGCTTCGACCACGACTCCCTGCTCGCCCTCATCATTGCGCTCAACGTCCCTTGGCACCCTACCAAAAGCGGCAAGATTTTCTCCGCTCTGATGGTCTTCCTGGGATTCCTCTGGGACCTCAAATGTCGCCGAGTCGCGTTGACGGAGCCCAAACGCCTCAAGTACTCGGAGGCGATCATATGATCGTGAAGAAATTGATATACGTCGAATCTCGTCTCAACCCCGCCGATCGCCCGTCGCGTGGCCTTGCATCCTCCTCCCAGGTGAAAATACATGGAAAATATGAGATAGGATGCATCCGGTCAATATAAGTATACATTACATCCAGGAAAATAGCCTGAGATGCTATATTCAGACAGATATTGGGTAGTGGGCGTCCAAGAAGGTCCTCGATGCCGTTTAGCAAAGAAAAGCATGGTTAGTAAAGAAGACTTCTGTCAAGGATGGCCTGTGGGCACATTCTGAAGAACACGAAGATGTCTCCTTGTGCGCATTTATCAGGGGAAGAAAATGAGCCTATGAGGGGAACAATTGAGCAACATTCGAGTCTGCAATGACCGTTCAACCAACCACTGATCAAATGTGATGATCTGTTGCGGAGTTTCTGTGTCGAGTCGAGGTATTCGGGGTCAGAAGAACGAATCTGAGGTTGCGGTTCGCTTTGTATTTGAAACGCGGAGAGATTGAGGCTATAATCAAGGAAAAGGGCGAAGAACTGAGGGCAGAACAGCTGTTCTAGTAGAAAATTCTCAGAAAAGTCACCAAAAATCTGATTTCATGGCTCGAGAAGCAGCCTTCAATGCAAGATGCGAAATCTGAAGGGATGATTTTGTGCGCATTTTAACCACAGAGAGATTGAGCCTATACTCAAGGAAAAAGGCAAAGAACTGAGGGCAGAACAACTGTTCTAGTGGGAAATTCTCACAAAAGTCGCCAAAAATCTGATTTCATGGCTCAAGAAGCAGTTTTAAATGCAAGACAGGTAATCTGAGGGGGTTATTGTGTGCGCATTTTAAATGCGCTTCGAATAGGCCTATGGACAAGGCCAACGGATGAGAATTAAGGCCGCAACGAGTGTCCTAGTCGCGGGGATCACAAAATGCCCAAAAAGGAAGAAAAAGTGGTCTATGAAACCATAAACTCAAATTTTCAGAAAACCACAAATTATTTCATTACGCAACAACCATGCGCACAAGATATGGGTTAAACTGTGGTTAGACTCATGAAATCGACGAAAGCTCGTGCTGACAATTTGAAACAATTCCATCCAGAAATGAGCTCAAACGAGCCCAAATGGCCACGGCCATTTCATTTTGCCGCCACTGTATAATACACCGGATGGTCACACCATGTGGAAGTTTTCGTCCACGGGCCGCAGGCTACGCGAAATCGACCACTCTCCGCCGTCACTCATTCTACGCTCACCTTACCTCTCCTCGGCGTCGCGAAGTGACATCTCCATCATCTCCCGTCTGCGTACCGACTTCTCAGCACTCAATGCCCATCGCTTCCGGTGCCGCCTTGCCCCGTCTCCTTCATGCGATGCGTGTGGTGCTGCGTACGAGACCCGCGCTCATTTCCTCCTCCACTGTCCGGCCTGGGGACACTTACGTCCCCCGCTCCAAATGGCGTCGCACAGTGCCGGACTACTGGGTGCCGTGGACGTTCGTTCCCTCCTCAGTCATCCCAAGCTCCTCAAAGTGACAGCCCGCTTTATCACCGATACTCATAGATTTAGTTAAGATCGCATTTCATTTCCTCTTTTCCCTTCTCTCTCATTTCCTCTTTTCCCCTCTCCTACCTTACCTTCACGACATAATTCCTCCACCCTGCCTTGCACCAACCCGACGTCGCCTCACCCACATTCCCGTTTTCCTGATGCATCCCATCCCATGCACCGTTACCCACATCACCGTGTTTCCCCTCTAGTTTATAATTCTGTTTCCTCTCTCAGCTTCCTAGGTAAATAAGCATGATTCAGGTCTTCCATGTCAGTGAGATCGATAAAGAAGGCAGTGCGCCTGCGATAGAACGGGAACTGGGATGGGCAGCCCTTCACGCGGTGTAACACGTAAATCTTTTGTTTATCGGTGAGCGGGGTCCCGTTCGGAAACTCTACAACTTCCGAAGACACCTCGGGATCCAACCACTTCATACCTGATGGCTTCCACTCCCAGCCAAGGCGTGCATTCATGTCCGGAGCCTCATCAACCATATCCAGATCCGGCTCTGGGACAGAAAACATCTCGGAACTAGGATTAATGAGTTTGAGCGAAATTAATGGCATGGTTGAGAAAACATACGATGGGTCATCGGAAGTCCGGCCCGCACTGTCCCACGGTCCAATTTCAACAGATATGGATGGTGGACTGGCGGGAAAAATCAGTATGAGCCCCACAAAAAAGGCGGCATAAATCACTGGCCTATTTTTGACGGGGTCGTCATAGACACTGGACGGCGCCGCCGAGACCGGACGTGAACTGCTGGATGACCACCCACTGGGATTGTTGATAAATGGTGCCAAATAGTTCGAGAACATATAGAAAACGCACCGGGAGGACCAACCGTCGTCATCAGGAATGCTGGAGGGCGGAGCGGACGGAAATCTCGAGCTTGAGTACTCATCACTGGCTTGGGCCAGCACATCGGCTGGAGGAAGGACCAAGGAATATTACCCGATATCTGCCATGAGGAGATCGATGCTGAAAAGGGACATTCAGCTCGATAAAAACCGCACTAATTCGAAATCTTACCCATAGCCATCGTAAAAATCTCCTGCCCCCGAACCCGTGGAAGAGGGTCGAGCCGGCGCTGGCTGAAGGCTGTAGACGCCGCGAATTTTCTTTTCAGCTGCACACACTGGAAAATGGAACCAACTGTCGCACCTGGAAACAAAATCATCCCAGTATGGCTGTACCGAGGGGTCGTAGACGTTTTCGCTCGGTTGCTGTGAAAACTGGGCCGGCATAGAGAACGGCGCGGTATCCCACGAAGCGGGTAATGAGAAATCAGAATGAAAGGCAGGCTGTGACGCGCCAGGAAACAAATCTGGAAAGAGTTATCGCCGCGTTAACCTTGAAGAACGGTGTACGCACCGGGGAATAGAAGCGGGGTCGGGTGGCCAAAGTCAGTGAGATTGATGGACGGTGTTGCCGCGATAGACAAAAAACCGGAATCGGCTGGAGATGGAGCAACGTGAGCGCACGGACGGATGGACAGCGTGGGTATGGATAGCGTGTACGTACTGGGGAATCCGAACGATGGCAATACGCCGGGCGCTGGAGTCGAACTGACGCGCGGCGGTTGTCTGAGCAGTGAGCATACCGTCGCTGAAAAATGTATGAGCATACCGCCGCTGTGCCTCGCTGCTACCGTCCCAGTAGGGCTGTGAAAATTGCCACTCATCCATCGCCGCCTGTGAGCATGAAAAACACGTTGGTGGGTGTCAAGCAGCGAGATTGGCTGGGTACACACTGGGAAGGTGGTCAGAACGGGCGCGGGGACGGGACGAGATGATGATGGGAGAGGATAAGAATCGGGGCGCATCACCATCCATTACGGAATGGATCAGATGGCTGGCCAAATTTGGGCTTGCGACGAACTTGCACATTGTCCTCACGAGCTTCCACGGTTTATGGAGCACGCCAGCGCTTCTGACGAACTTTCCTTCGCTTATTTTTGATCTCACGAACCTGCTCAGACATCTGACGAACTTTCCCCATCAAATGACGAAGATCCTCATCCTACATCGTGACGAGGTACTTACGACTCGGAAAAGGACTTAGACGGCACTAGCAATGTGCCCGTTCTACGCTACGGAAGAAACCAAATTTGTATAACTAAATTTATTATACACTCCTTGTGAAGACGCCACTCGTCGTCAGCCTTCGGTTTATTAACAATTACAATGGCATTAATTTTCGTCTCTCTTCAAGCTCCTGGTCTTTCTCATCCGCCGTTCTACCAACCAAGCTTTCTTCCTGGACACACATTTAAGCCCCCGCCCGTCCCTTTGGGAAAGTCATTACCACAGTAAGTACAAGTACTACATGTGTGGTGTAACCCAAATTTAACAAATATGCATGTATACGATCAAACCAGGAAACAACTTCCGTTCTGATATGAAAAGTTCGAGGGATCGGGACCGTAACCGCAAAATACGGTTTACGGTTACGGTTATACGGTGTCCCGTATAGGCTTTCGAGAAGCCCCGTAAACTTACGGTATGGTAGGGTTTCTTCTGTATCTCGCCACAGAGGGCAGTGGGTGGGGAACCGGGGCTGAAGTTATATATAGGGAGGTGAGGAAAGGCATCATCCACTGTGTTGAATCCCACTAACCTTCCCCTGACGCCGCTCTCAACACACACATACGGCTTTGTACGGCTTCCAAAACCGTCCCGTAGCCGTACAGTAAGGCCCTAGAAGCCATATTTATACGGCCCGTATCGTATACGGTATGGCCTCGATCCCTAACGAAAACTGGGGCGCGGGATTGTTCACAGCTGCCTCCCGTGGCCCAAATCTTGGGCCTGTTGTACCATATTTCCCTCCTGTGGACTAAACACATATAATTCATGTCCAACTTCGGGATGCAGACTTTGGCTCGGGCATCTCGGGCATCCCGAGTTGAAGAATATTGGTACAGCAAGGGCATACTTCTTGCCGTCTTTGGTGTGTGGTTTAACCACGAATACTTCTGTTTGGCACAACCTGTCTATGACATTAGTTTTGGCATTTATTGTGGTAATCTTTAAGGCGTACCACCCACATACTGTAAGAGGTAGTAAATGAGAGTGTTCGGTGGTTCCCCCCAAATATAGACACTGGTGGTTCGCCACGAGGAAATCTAGGCAGCAGTCCAAGATAGAGCGGGGGAACTTAAACTCCCATCACCTGGCAAGATTACTTTCAACTGGGTGATGCTTCGGCTTTGCATGTCATCTCCGTGCCCATTGAGCCATAGATTAGCAGACACTCTTGGCCTCCTCGTGCTGCGAAATTTGTCACATAGTTTTGGGTCGAATTCAAAGTATTACAATGTCATCCTTCTTTCTCACGCTGTAGCAAGATTCTCATGCAGTTGGCTGGTTTAAAAAATGGCTGATTCTCACTTCAGCACCCCTCTGTGTTTTTGAGATTAGTGGAAGCTCTGGGTGTAATTGTAGGACACACATTTTAACTCTTATATCAATTGACAAGGAGCTTAACCATGCGGCTGCCAGCAGTAGGCCAACATTACAGTAATTCGGCGTGATGTGCGGCACAGTCGATCAAATTGTCAACAGAACAAGAGAGGCCAGGGCTCAAATCCTAGCGCTCGAATTCAATGATCGATAATTCTCTTCACCCAACATTTTAATTTGCTCTCATCCTGAATCCGTTAGCCCGAGGCAAGAAATCGGGGAAGGGAACAAGGTAATACTCTAGGATGCCAACTTCTTTTCAACAGCTATGTACCAAGGAAGTATCCGTTCTTTCAGCAGACTTCTCCGATTGGCTTGGCTAAATGGCTTGCCCCGCTTAGCGGAGTTTGAATTTGGCGTGGCGGGCGTGGTTTGTGGCGTGGCTTGACTTGTGCTCACTTACACTAAGATTCTACACTGTACGTGATTCGGTCATATCGCTTCCCTGTGGCCTCCGTCCTCTCTCCCCTCAGTGTCTTACCATCACCCTGCCCCTCGGCCGACCACCGATAATGGGGTATTTTGGCCGTCCCTGTGAATATATTATTTTCACTCCTTCCAGTCGTTAATTCAGCAACCATAGGTACCCGGTTCGCTCAAAATATAACTCTGCAACAATTAATGGACTCGGATCAACGTTCAACATATCGGCGAGCGTGATTTACTGCAACACACTGCGCAAAACAAAATGCCGAATACCTCCCGAATATCTCAAGGCTTGGATTATGAACCGCTCATGGGATTTACTACCTTGTTTACAAAGGTCATGTCAGTCATGCCCACGGCGGCTTGGGAGTAAGGACACATACTCATTCATTCTAAGTCCCAAGTTCTGGACGTACACGGCACAACAGCTTATATTGTTGTTGAATACATGCCACTGTTCTCAGGCCCAAGCCATCCTGCAGAGTCACCAGCCGGGGGGCGAGGCAAGTCAGCTTGAAGCCACGCCGCAGGGAATGGCTTGGATGGTATAAAGACTTGGGTTCCAAGCTGGGTTGTCCATACCCAAGCCATTTTTCGCTGACACAAGCCGATAATTTGAGGTGAGTGAGGCGCGCCACAAGATAATTACCTCCAGCTTTCGCCCATTCCTCCACCCATGAAGTAGTGCAACTGTTGGAATTCACTATGACTACGGTAGGGAGAGAACAATTCAGATTCTTATGGCTCGCACGCCGCCGCAAGCCACGCACACCGACGCAAGCCACCTTCTTCCAGCAGAGTGCCCTGAATAAGCCATTCTGCTCAAGCCTAAGCCGGACCCTTTATCATGCCTACAAAATGACTCCGTAAATGTATTCCATACTATTCATGTTTGCTTATTTCCATGTGGTTCAACCCAACTGTTCAGTTGACCTTTCGAATCCGATCAAAGGAATGCATGCGCGACGGCACAGACCACCTGCCTGGCGAAAACGGCTTGATTCTGGTCAAGCCCACGCCAGATCCACGCCCATACCTCGAAGGTGTTGTGTAGGCCCCAGCATTTTGAACTTAATCAGAACACAGGCCGGGTGTTCCCGACAATTCCATTCTTTTCCACGTTTTCTGCGGTAGAAATGACTCTAAATCAAATCATTCACTCCACACGCATGATTTCACTGTTTACTGAATTTTATGCAGTGCGAAGTGGGGGCGAAGATTGACGAATTCATATTATTATTATTTACGTGTCGGCACAAGCTACCTTGCTCCAGCAGAATGCCGTATGCGTCGTAAATACAAGCCATTCTGCTCCATAACAGGCCACACAGGTGAATTTCCAGTTTCGGCATCGTAGGGTTAGCATAGAGCGCGGGAGTTTGGCCATTTACAAGGAGCACAATTCTTCGCACTCCCAAGACGGAGTAAATTGATCTGCGCCAAAATTTCGAATCCCATATGATGTGTGACTACAAGGGGAATATTCTGAGCACGACAAGCCCGCACAGACTCTGTGCCGAATTGAGAGAGTTGGCTTGGGTCGCACCAGCGGCGATGAGGAATTTTCACATAATTGACGAAAATAGTTGGGAAAAAATCGCAAGCCCATGAAGGAGATACTCACTAGTTGCATTGGGTTCACTCGGATCAAGTACAGAGCGTGCGGGACACATGAAATATGCGCAAGCCACTTTGGTTTTTTGGCTGATGCCAAGCCGGCGGAATGGCTCGCCAAGCCAACACAATGGCTTGCAAGCGGAGATGCCGGGCGTAGGCGTGTGATGCCACCAAAATCCACGCCCACGCCTGAAATAAGCCAATCGGCGCGGGCGCAAGCCACTTTTGCAAGCCAATAATTGAACTCTCGTTGTTTCAGGCCCAATGAGTTATTGCAGGGATACAAGAGCCCACTAATAGAATATTGTGTAGGCAAAACGACGAGCATTGGTGAACCGGAATTCCAATATCTGATCCCCCACTTGTATGTACAACTCACCGTCCTTCTTCTCGTTGGACATCAGTTTGTAACCAAACCGCTTTCAATTTTTATCCTGGCGACGCTGTATCACCGCGTTTCTGAATTTTCTGCAGTATTATAATATCATTTTCACAGGGAGTAAAAAAGTTGTGGACACGTAGGTGAACTCGTACTTGAATGTGGGCGGTACATCGCCACCCATCTCCGACCGACTTTCAGTGGTCTCAATCCTGAACTTCTCACTATGGCTTCAAACTTGGCCCGATAACGCTGAAAATTTGCAAGACCCCCCATTTTCACATATAATACATCTCTTTACGTATTCAGAATATTTTATTTCTTGTAGCGACGAACACTCTGCATTTTACATTCATTTTGCGATTTCGATTGGCACGCTTCGGCACGAAAACACGATGACGTCGCAAAGTTTTGGACTCGGTCCGATGCTCTCCGAAACTCACTTTCCTCAGTGAAAACGATGACGTACCCCCCCTCCCCCACCCATTTCACATGTTCCCGACTTTGGCAGGTCTGTGTCGGGAATTTTACTATCGCTCACCTCTTGAAACAACTGTTGGTAGTTGTTATATTTGATGAGGTACATGGACTGGTCGGCCGCCTCGCGGCCCATTCCCTTATTTTTGCAACTGAATAAAGGGGTGGGGGATTAGGAGCAAGATAACATTGAAAATTATCTCGCACTGAGTTGAATTGCACTGAGTTGACTTGACACTTGAGAACTTTTTCACTCCACCTCTGATGAAATATGTACATATCTGATTTCGAGGTTCTGTTCTTATTTGCACTATTGTCACGTTTGCCTACTTGTTTGCCGCGGCAGCCTTCATTTCGGGGTGGTGGGAGCCATCTGTCAATGTTAGCGCTGGGGCAAAGGTGCAATTAATCCCACTCCGATTAATCTCATCACAGGATACCATTAACATGGTGCATATACATGGCCTACTTAGCCCACATTGGCGTTTAAACAGGGAATTTAATCCTACGATGTAAACCATTGAAGCCCAGCGCATGCGAGACAAAGCCGAGGGCGACAGTGGAATTAGTGCTCCCAAACACACGATCCCCAAAAAGCTAGAGCTCGAGGAAAATGTGTGAGCAAAGGAAGATCATTCAGCAATGAAGACTCACCAGCACCAGGTTCAAGACCGTTGGTAACCATCTGGCAGGGTGGTGGTTGCAGTACGAATTTGGGGCACCAGATGGGAGCGCAGGGCACCTCGCAATGAATCGAGGACTAGCCAACTCGGAGTGACCTACTGTAGGATGAGCGAGTACAAGGTGGACGGAACCAAGATACATACCTACGGTGTCCATGTTGTCGTAAAGGTGTCAGGGATGAGGGAGGGGGTGGAGCTTCGGAACCGCTCACCTTTCGTAAGCAAGACACACGCCGTTCGAGTGCGAAGGGGTCCATTCCGTCGAGCTCTACAACGGAGACCGAGGTCGTGTAAATAAATTAGCTATTTCTTTGATAGATTTGGAGACGCACAATCACCATAACCACATTGTATGTCGTGCAGCAAAGAGTTGACAATAGATATGCGGTGGAGCCATGCGCTGACCTCGTTGTAGCGAATGAGTTGGCATGCCACCTCGAGACGGCATCTCAGCAGGATGTGCAAAAAGACAGGTCAGCTGCACGTACCTAGGCACCCAGACACTGGATGGACATTTCTAGGAGCAAGAAGAGGGAGGGACGAGGAGAAGGTGAGACTGTGAGGGTGGGTCCGGTGGGAGATGGGTGTCGAGAGACAAGAGGTGTTGCTAATATGATGTCACGCATGACCGGCCCTTCGGCCTCTTCCGCTCTTCCACCTTGTCCCCTGTGTCAATTGCCTTTGTGGCACTGGACTGACGGAGTTGCTTTTGTGGCACTCACATACAACAACCCTCTATCCTGCCCCGGCGCCTGCCACAAGATCTCGACTCATTTTCATCATCAACCACGCCCACTTCCCTGGGTGGCACAGAACTGATTTCCCGTCCTCGGTGATGCCCACATCTTCCTCGCCGTGGGCTCGAGCCTGCTGTATACCATTGGCGTGGCGACTCTCAGTGCGAGGCTGGTCGGGTTCCAGATTCTGCGGGCCTGAGGATGTAGACGACGGTTGCTGCTATCCAGTGAGTTGTTCGGATTCTGGGAAGAAAATATCAATACTAAGAATACCAGAGTCAAGTTCGAAGACCCTCCAAGCTCCTCGGGCAGGTCCAGAGCATCGGCTCCTTCGGTCAAGTGCATTCCTCCTCTCCTTCCCCTCTCCGCAACGAAATGTAGATATTGACATTCTCCACACCCCTAGTTCATGGGTGGCATGCTGGACCTCCGTCTTCGCCACAGAGCTCACCACCTTCCTCGCACGGTACAGGCCCGTCGCACCTGTTGCCATCGCACGCAATTCCCCAACCGAGAACACTAGTTGCCTCCCCGCAGCACTGATCCCCGGAGTACTGAGAGTGTACATAGCGACACTGAGGATCGTGTTTGTGCCTCAGATTAATCGAGGTCCAGATTAATCGACGACAACACAAAATTATTCACTAATAGGCCATTTAATCTCTGGGAGGTCAAACCCGATTATCCCTGTGTCTGCAGATTAATGGGCACCCCTGCCGTGAAGAAGAAGCTCGGTCAAGCTGCTGGTGTCATGAACAGTGAATATACACCCAAACTCTCGGTATATCGCGCTGATAGTACTCTAGCTCTACCTGCCCCTGTCAAACACGGTGTCCTTGGAGGTGCAGGAGCCGCCGTCCTGGCGGGCCCCCTCGCGGAGCCTATCCTCGGTGATATACGGTATAGGCGCAGCGGGACCAGTAGCCGCAGGAATCGCACGAGGGACGAAGTGGTATAATCGAAGAGTTTCGTAACCTCCATCGCACACCTCGTTAAGCGAAACAGACGGCAATGGTTATGGTGGCTTAGAAATTATCCTTTGTTTGTTCATAGCTGCTGGAATGAATTGTGGCCACTTGGATTCAAATCAAATACCTGATGTCGAAGGCTTTGTCGTCTCTCATCGACTCGATTGAAAAGTCCATCTAGTGACAAGAGATGATCACCGTGACAATCCTGACACCCACGCGGCCGTTCTTTTTGGCCTCGAGTCAGTCCAGCTTGGCCCTTGATGCAGCTAAGCCGGTTCTCATTCGTCAATACTAAGGCTTTCATGGTAATTTTGTCCTATTTTTGCTAAGTATCCCTTATGGAGAAGAAACCCAACATACGCAACGTGATGGGCGCCGCCGAAAGAGCAAAATCTTAAGGAGGGCACACACACCACTCTCCATGACAAAGACGCGAGCTCCAACATCCAGTAATATCCATGGTTTGGGTAGGGGATAGAAAGATATGGGTTATCCCAACAGCTTATTTACTCACAAGGTTATCGAGGATGGTTCTATGGCAAAGATGAATAAGATTGAGAAATGAAGCCGAAAGAAGCGAAATCCAGGTAAAAGTCAAACGATGTGAAAGAAAAGGCGAACGGCGAAAGCCGAAAGGTACAACGAAACGGAAACCGAAATATGTGAAACTCCAGCCTCATCCGCCTCCACGCAAACGTCATCCTCCGAAAAAAAAACCGAACGATAAGCATCCACATCCCAAGAACGAAAACCGAAGCAAAGCGAAACGAAACGAACACGAAACGATACGGCACGCACTTGCAGAAAAACAGCGCCGCGTAGTTGAACAAAGTTTCTGGAGGAGCTCGGGATGATCAGCTCCAGATGGTTGTCTGTTTTGTATGCCATGGATCCTTTCCTTTTTCTTTCAGCAACGCCTCATCACACAATGGCCCCATGATCTACTACGGACTGTGCTTCTAATCTCTGCGCTGCCAAATTCGGATTCCTCTTCTTCCGAACAAGCTGCGACCTTTAACTCAACGCCCACACTTTGATTTATCTACCGTTTCTTTAACGAAATCGACGGCTTTCGTTTGCATGTCTTTGGTTCCATTCCCTTCGAGGATATCTCCTTTCTCTCTCCTCTCGCCATACACTTCCAGCCTGGAATGGCCGCAGCATTTCTTTAGCAAGTGATATCGATTTGACTGGATTTGCAAATCGTTCCCACAGAGTCCGATGATTCCAGATTCCCAGTGATGTAGATTCAAATCCAAATTCGGACCTTGGAGGACTTCAGAGGGACTCTGCGACTGAAACATACTGCGCGAGATTCTGTCTAGCCATATGCGTGCAATCGATACCACCCGACAGAACTCGAGGCGACAAAGATCTGCCTGATTTGGGCCTTCAAGCTGTAGAGGCAGGTCTCGTGAAGCAACAGCCTTCGACATTCCAGACATAAAAGACCCGGGCCTTTGATTCCGCTCTTCCTTCCTCCCCTTACCTATTCGCCAACCCCAGCCCTTCTCAATCTCCCACCTATCTCTCGGTCCCTGTCAAATTCGAGGTGTTTCAAGTCAAGTTCGAGCGGTACTCGTCAACGCTGTAAAGAGTCCATACCAAATCCATGCTCAAGATATCCAGACCTGAGATGCCCGCTGTCTACTTCCGTTATTGCTGTGATTGCGTCCTGTTCCTCGCCAATCCTCAAGCCCTAGATGAAGCGCTCTATTCCTCTGTTGTCCCATATGCTACCAAAATTCACGGGGGGGCTAATCTCGCGCCAAGCGCTATTATGTGATTCAAGCTCATGCTGCTCATCCACCCTGCTTCGATTTGGTTCTCGCGCTTCAACACAAGTTCGGCGTGGGCACCTAACGGCATTTTGGGGCCGTGAGTCGTCTCTCATTGCCTTCGTAACACGAGAACTCTTTTCTGA
This sequence comes from Mycena olivaceomarginata, assembly GCA_029378375.1. Classification (NCBI taxonomy): domain Eukaryota; kingdom Fungi; phylum Basidiomycota; class Agaricomycetes; order Agaricales; family Mycenaceae; genus Mycena; species Mycena olivaceomarginata. The sequence goes on along the minus strand of JARKIC010000576.1, from coordinate 4,492 downwards.
CCCTGCGCACGAAATCAGGTCTGCAGAGCTCATCGCCATGCACGCCGAGCCATTCGACTGCTCCAGAATATCGTTTCAGCTCCGGTGCAGATGCAATGCGGTGAGAAGTTTTCTTCCAGATGGTCTTGGGTTCGGGTACACCCCTGATTCGAACCCTGCAGGTGTACATCAGGAAAAACCCCCATAGGCATTTGGAAGTAAATGGTTACATTTGGTAGAAATTCCCAACATTTCGCGAGAAATGTTCGCAATTTTCAGATTCAACAAAAATGTGAGAATGGACAGGTCCCAAAAAATTGTACACATTCTTTGACAATTTGTGAACAATTGTTTCGCAATTGGTGCTATTTGCTGCCACTTTTGGGCTGCTCGCAAGGCTTACTCCGACTCAGAGGACTCGATGCCTTATACCCCCCCAGGGGGATTTGCTTTCGGTGAACGATAAAGTTGAAGCCGACGGGTTGGAAGTGACAGTTAATTCGTGGCAGGTGTAGGCGGACCTGATGAAGAATTAATTTCGTGAACTTGCAAGTGAATATGAGAATTGGGCGTACCGGTTCCACTACACTGCCAGCAACCATAGATGATATTGTTTCTACCTCAACAGTATGTCGGAAGAGATTCCGAACTATGACCCGTGTGTTTTTGGTTAAGCCGCGCGACGCATCAAAGTTTCGGGTGAATCTACAAATAGCACCGACTTTGAGAATCAACTTGTGCGGAGGAATCCCTGGTTCCGGTAATAGAGAGTTTGCGCTGCAGCCATTCAAGCCATCTGATGGCTGTTTGGCGTTGCGCAAATTGATGGCTAATGGCTCGAATGGCTTCAACACTTGCCCCTATTTTTGGTGCCATTGAGCTACCTCCGAGTCATACAACTCACGTATGAGTGACTAGCCCCACCTACATATATAACAGTCAAATTGTAGGCCCAAAATAATTAATGTGGTTGAATTTCGAGGTTTCATGGAGTTCAGGGGCATTCTTGGAGGTCTATATGTGATAACACACTCATTGACACTGTTTCTAGCAGAAAAGAGCTTACACTGACTTATTTCATTAGCCATTCACCAGCCATTAGCCATCAGTTTGCGCAACGCCAAACAGCCATCAGATGGCTCAAATGGCTGCAGCGCAAACAGGCTAATGAGACCAGAAACTCGGGGTTGTCGTAAACGGCGTCGTTAGATCCTTGTACATCCTCCTCAATCGAGTCTTTGCTCAGATAGCAGTGAGAAATCCCAGGAACATTGTTCAGGATCGACTCGTTGAACTCATCAACAAAAGCATTGTAGGGGCTCAGAATTGCACGGGAGATGCAGACTGCCGGATCGGAGACAATGTCAGGTGGGAAGATGAAGTCAATGAGTTCGTGTACAGATCTTGTATGGTGCAATCGTCCGAGGTCAACCGTTTCATGCTCATAATCGTCGCCGATGCTATCGAGAAAAGCTGAGAATGCTAGATCGTTCTGTTGACGGATAGACGTTTCAAGCCTTAAAATCTCGAAATGTAGAAAGACTTCCTGTGTTCGTACGGAGGCCTTGCAGATCGCAATCTGTCCTCCAAACCTAACCACCGGAGCAACCTGGGAATTTCATGAATTATTGTTGAACAAATATAACAATACCAACAGACCTGTCGAAAATCGCCAACGGTTATCAGCATTCGACCACCCCACACGTGGTCAGTACATCCTGTCAAGGATCGCATTAGGCGGTCAGCGCAATCGAACGCCTTGAAATGAACTTAAGGCCGCCAATCTCGTCGATAACATGGCATTTTGCAGCCAATAAAAGTTTGGCTCGGTCACTTCTTGGTCCAACAGTTGATTGAAGATGTGGGTTATATTCGTCCACCGGAATGCCATACAAATAGTGGGATGTTCGTCCACCCGGGTAATTCTTTGCGGCGAAGGCTGAGGAGGCAGAGAGGAGGATGATTTGACCTTGTTTTCGCAGAACGCCAATTATTGGGTATATATAAGACATATGTCTTTCCTCGGCCGGCTCGTCCATCGACATGCACTGGTGGAGGATTTTGAATGGAGGTCAGATACATGATTCGGTCATAGATTGTAAGGTGTCAGAATTTTTTCAGCAGAATACAATCGGTGAAATAAAAGGTGAACCTGTTCAGGTGTAAGGCCGTCTTTGAAAGCACACAGGTTAGTTGGGTCCCCATCCCAGCGTAGACGTTCAGTGTTAACCTCTTGTTCACGTTCCGTTGGCTCTGGAAGTCCAATTTCAGAGAGTGATTTCCCGAGTCCCTGCAGGAGGATTTGAAGAGCTTGTAGAAGTTCCTTTCTGATTATTTCTGGAGGAGGTGAAGATGTAGTTCGGAGCAGCCTATCACGGATGTCGGCGCCAAGAGAGTCTTCGTGAGCTTCCCAAATAACTAAAGCCGGACTTCCTTCGACAGCAAGGAGGGCAAAAATCCAACGCAGTTGGGATGGAGGAGCTCCAAATTCCAATAGTTCCTCAAAGGCCATGATACCCTCGTCTCGATTATCAAAGAGACCCATAGCTCGTGCTGCTTCCTGATAGCTCCCATAGGTTACACCATCGACAGTGCGAAGGTCGGTCCAATTGCGTGCACTTCTGTGAAGAAGAATCGCCCGGAGATAAAAAACATCACCATGTCGGGGGTAAACCATCTGAATGCGACATACGCTTATGTGGCCCGGCTGATAGAAGCGAATCCGCATACGTGGGCGGTCTGAATATTGGTCTTCAAGGACATCCAATCTATGCATTTTTTTTATCCGGGTCATGCGTTTCGAGGCGACACTTGAGCCGAATTCGACATAAGTAAGATGGTCAAGGTCTGGGTGTTTGGGACGCGCCAGATATCGAATTAGTAGAGTAGCGTCGGATTGGGAACTATTCTTCCATGCCATCTGCCCATACTGTTTTCCGGGCAAATGAACTGGCAACCGTTTAACAGCTGGGTCCTTTTGAGTAATGTGGAAAGATGCGAGTCGCGTCGCGGCTTCGATGCTGGAAAGATAGCGGCCCCTCTCATAGTCACGGATTTCATCAATGGGCCTCTTGCCAGCAAGTGATCGAGGAATATTTTCCGCAGGGTGCTCGATGGTGAAACAAATGTTGAGCCCAGTTTCATGATCCCAGAAATAGCGGAGTGTGTCCTGCTGTACTTAGGGCGTTCACGATTAAAGCCTCCAACTTGATAAATGATGCTCCTGCGGCTTAAATTGATGCATCGGGAACCTTGACAATGTCCTGAGATATTTTGGTCATTCATGAGAGTGAATAATATGGAGAGCAATGGGTCTGTCAAGTTTCAAACAATTTGGTCAAGAAACGAGTGTAAGAGAAAATATTAAATGTGGCATCAACTGTGCAAAGGGGAAGTCGGACATGAGGAAGTAGTAGAATAGGATGTAGGGCAGAACATCACGAAGAAACATGACAGACTGTTCCTTTATTTCGTCCTTCCCAGGTTTATTTCGCATTGTGACAAGTGCACCGGATGAAGCATGGTCTGCCACAATTTTTTCCGCGAGTTTCTTGAGTTTGTCCGGACTCTGCACGCAACTCTGCAAGGGTTTTAGCACTTGACACCTGGAGCCAGAGTTCGCGGATCTGGGTGTCTGCTGGCAGATGCATTCACCCAGCCGGACTATGAATCAACCAGAAAATGAACACTCATTCTACTTCTGTACCAGGAAGGGATAAAATATGTGCACAGCCACAAAATTCAAAAAATATTCTAAGATAGGCTGCATCCATGGCCAACTCACATAACCACTGATGCTGGAAAGAAAACTGCGAAAATCACTTCAAACCAGAAACCAGATCCAATCTGTGAGCCATGCCTTGCAGGCAAGCTGAATGCGGCTCCTTTTCCTTCCACTGGACATCGCTCCAGTGTGCCCCTTGATTTGATCCACTCTGATCTGAAGGAGTGTTAAACAGGCAAGCACAGAGGTCTGGAGTAAACAGTAAGAACTCTGTTACGTGAACAAATAGAGTTTGAGTGGACGGATGTCGACCAAGCTTCAATAGATGCCTTGAAAGATGCATTGCGGGATTGTCAGGCGTTGAAACCATTGAATTATGAATGGGATTCAGACATAGTGCTGTGACATGTGACCATACTAATTGAACAAAATACTACAGTAGTAAACAATGGTCCTTCTCACTTCCACCGCATCTCCACTCCCCCTTGGCGACCTATGGTCCCAGAAAACAATCCAAAGATCTATGGAAGACTTCCATCCACATTCTGAGGCATAAAAACACCCTATCCACTCAGTGTCAATGATTCATGGGTAGGCCCCGTACTAGGTGCACACGGTGCACGACGGCTTTCCTTCTGCACTCTGGGCTTCATTCTTGCTTCCTAGTGTGGATTTCCTGTCTTGACCACATATTGCCCACGACGGCAGCAAGTCTTGGGGGAATTGTGGTGGATAGCAGTGGCAAGCACTCGGGCCTGCTCCACGCGAAGCTGGACCGTCGGCACGGAG